>ML664163.1:11292155-11362752 GCA_007570785.1 Antilocapra americana | reverse complement strand
CGGGGGCGGAGCGGGGCGGCCAGGCGCGGTGCGGCGTGCGCATGCTCGGGGCGGCCCCTCCTGCTCTGAGCCGGCCTCCAGGCAGGCCTACTAACGGAGTTAGGAGCCATTCGTGGCGTCTAGGTGCCGAGGGGTGTTCGGAGTTCATGTTGGTAGATTTCTTTCTTTGCTATTAAAGGAAATAAATGAGGGCTTTTCTTGAATTGCTGAGTAATGAGGCTCAGGATCTGGGGGGACGTGATCTAGTACAATCCTGTTCCTTTAATGAATGGAGAAACTGAGGCCAGGAAGGGGAAAGTGAGCTGCCCAAGTTTAAGGTTCTCCATTGCTTTCTTTGGGCGCTCTGCTACACTGTGTTGCTTTGTACTAAGTCAACTTTAATTTGTTCATGTTGCTCCCGGAGAGACTCCTGATTTAAAAAGGACACTGGAAATTCTTGAGACTGGCTGTAAAAGCAAAGAACAAAAAGGAATTATTTGAGTAACTACGGCCTAACACTCTCCTTTTGACTCATCAGGACTTCTGGGCGAGGAGGCCTGGAACCAGTGGGCAGAGGATCACTGCTCACCTTTGCTCTGGCCTGTGCAGTTCTTTGCTCTCCAGACAGCCGGAGAGGATACAAAGGAAGTCTTTATTTCATTCTGTTAAGATGATTGAGACCAGAAACTGTTTCTCATGGTCAAGTGACAAGCAAATGGGAGCAAATTATACCCTTATACTTGTCAAAACTAACAATAATGAATGTTTCCAAAAACGAATGCATGAACTGTGATGCAATAACTTGTATAGGAGTATACCTAATGAAATTTTTACTTGAAATTTCAATGAAAGCCCTAAAACAGGAGACATCTACGATTGCTGAGCACATACCATTCCCAGGCACTTTTGAAAACTGTGTACTCAAACTTACTAATCCATACAAAAATCTACAAGAAGAATGCTACAATTATCTCATTTTGCATGGGAGGAAAAGGAGGTACCAGGGGTCTAAGTTATGAGCCAAAGGCAGGCTTTCTTATTGTGGGCACTACTGACATTTGAGGCCAGTAATTCTTTCTTGTATGGAGATGACCTGCATTGTAGCAGCATCCCTGGCCTCTACCCCTTAGGTGCTAGTGGTGCCCACACCAAGTTGTGACAGCCTAAAATGTCTCTAGACCCTACATAATTTCTCTGTGGCGAACCACTACTTTAGTAGTAGCCCCCACTCAGCATTTAACTGCATACTATAGTGCGGTTACATGCCACACTTCTAAAGAGGAGGTGCTCGATACTGCCCTGTAGGACTAACTGAAAAGGCCTGAACGGGTTCCGTGAGCACAGTCAGAGTATATAAAGAGAAGACTGGAAACTGAAGGGCAGTTTGTGCATCAGTGTAGCTGAGATTGCTGTAGCATTTCCCTTCCTTCCTGAAGACAACTGCCAGGGACTCCTGAGCCAACAGAGAGACCTGGGGCATCTGCAGGCCATCCAGAGCAGCTGGCTGTTCACTGAGCTGTGGGCTGTGCTGGTCTGCTCCAGGGCTGCTATCAGAGAAGATCCCAGTGTGTTTACAAAGATCTTGGATCCCTGAGTCGTGGCTGTGGAGTTGAGGGTATGGCTTGTGAACAGAAACCCAGGTGGCTGCTTCTTGCCTGGAGGATCTTGAAGGAGGGGGCAGCGCTCTGAGGCCCAAGTGCACCTCTAGCACCCTTTGTCAAGTCAAGGACCATTGAGCATCCTCTGGGTAGAGTGGGTGCTGTGCGAAGTACCTGGGTTTGGTACATCTGGATGGTACCCTGTCAAAGAGAGTGATGTAGAAGGTGATGAAGGCCAAGCATTAAGAGGTGGAGGGATCCACTGGCATGGACCAGAAAGGAGGTATGGGGCCACAGGAGGTCAGTCAGCGATCTCAGGGTTAATTTCAGTGCTCCCCAATGTGTAGACTGCCAAAAGAACCTTTGTCTGCATCACTTGAAAACTTCAACATTTGAACACCTGTATCAGGGTCAGCTTTATAATTGATGGAGCTCATTGTGAAATGAAAGCATGGTGCTTCTTCTTCCAAAAGGAGGGGTAAAATGAAGTGAAAGTGTTAGTCACTCAGTCGTGTCTGACTCTTTGTGACCCCACGCACTGTAGTCCATCAGGCTCCTCTGTCCATAGATTTCTCCAGGCAAGAATACTGGAGTGGGTAGCCATTCTCTTCTCCAGGGACTCTTCCTGACCCAGGTATCAAACTTGAGTCACCTGCATTGCAGGCAGATCCTTTACTATCTGAGCCACCAGGGAAGTCCAAGGTAGGGGTAAAGTGTCATTAAAGATACTAAGAATTAAAATGGTTCCTTTCTTTTGCCTCCTCTCTCTCTCACAATGCTGCTGTTTTCAATCTGCAGTATTTCATATCATGTTCTTGGGAGCATAGGAATATTTGAAAGGTGAGTGCAGACACGCAGAATGGCCCTTCGTGCTTCTTGGAGCCACGTATGCACAGCAGCACCCACCTCACAGGCTGTCGAGTTCTCCCACCTGTTAAACACTGGTCCCACACTGCTGTGCCCTGGCCAGGGGTGGGGAAACCAATCCCTGAGGTACTGGTCACAGCACCAACGCACAGCAAACCAGCTGGAGACTGCAACCTTCCACCTGGGGCACACTCCTTAACTCCAAACACACCATGGCACTGCCAGCCCAGGGCAGTTACAGGGTGTGGGATGTGCACCCTATCCAACCCCCGCCTCCCATCCCGGATCTGTGTACCTGCCTCTCCTGGGGCAGAGGGAAGCCAGGGACATTGGTTGCCATGGGGATGAGGGATGGGTGGGGAGTCTGGGAAAGCAAGGTCCAGAACCGATCTCAAGGGTGGGAGGCTAAAGTGCATGTGCCAAGCCTGGTACATGCTAGTTGTTCCAAAAGACTTCCCTTCAAAAACAGAGTCAAAGATTAGGTTATTCACAGTTTTAAGATAGCCACTGCAGAGTATTAAACTCCAAGGGTGAGGCCGTGTGTGAGGGTGCTGGTTGTCTGCCCAAGAGGCAGGCCCTGCCTGCCACCCAGAGGACATCAACAAAGTCAGCTCAAATACATATCATTTCAGTAAAAGACTTGCCAGTTCTCTCCCTATTTCTCCCCATCCATTCCTGGCCCCTGAACCTGGTGGAATGGGAGGAGGGTGGGAGGCAGGGAGGTATGAAAGAGCGGATTCTACATTATTCCTTGGACAGTTTCCTCGATTCAGGGTTCAGGCCTGAGCTGGCAAGAGGGAAAACAGATCTGAATCAGTCTACACCTGAAAGTTAGTATCGCTGTTATCAAAGTGAGTGTTTGGTGTGTATATTGTGTGCTTGTTGACTGACTGACTGGATTGATTGACAATTCAAATTATCCAAGAGGCAATGGAATTCACCTGAGAAGTCAGCAAGGGGCAGAGAAGGAATCACCAATAAAGCATGTTTGACAATGACTGATGAAAAACACAGCCATTTTCTGCCGGTACCTCCAAGTTCCAATTGTTTCACATAAAACTATGGTTCAACAATGTGATAAATGATAACCAAGTGGAACTCACTGGAAATTTCCAATCAGTAAAATCATTGCATAAAAGGGGTAAATGATAAAGTCATAAGAGTAATTTGAAATGGGTTATTTGCATCAAGATGGCGTATTGATTGCTTAGTGACCGTCATGTAATTTAATTGCTTTGATTACCCAAAGACACATCATTTTTTGTTCAAATGAGCAATAGTTATCTGATTGCATCAATCTAGACCAGGATATTATCCAAAATAATCAAAGCTAATTAACTTTACATTCAAATCCAAATCTTTTCCCAAGATATATGAGACTTTAAAGAGTTCATTTTATGGATCAATCTCACTTTTAGCTTCCACCTTAGCCTTTCCTTTGTTTTATTTTTCTCTCCTACATCAAATTAATATTATCTTTACAGGTCATATTAGACTATTAGAGCATGTTTTCACAAAGCCGTCTCTTTTCTGTCTACCTGAATTGCATATTAATTTAAAAGGTGTTTCTCATCATCCAAGTGAGCCTCCTTTCACCTTGATTCATCATTTAATTTAAATATGACCTCATTCAAGATACATCTAATTAACAAAATGTATTTTAAGTTATTTTGGGGTGGTATGATAGCTCTAAAAACGTATTTAATGAGTGGTGTTAATAACACTTCTTTATTAAAGTGAAAAATGCTTGAAATACCTGCATTAATACTCTCTGAAGAAGAGAAGAAATAAATGTGGATGCAAGAACTTCCTTTCTTCAGATGCCTTGTTCAGCTAGTCTTCTTGGAGCTATTAGAAATTATATGCCACTTTTAAAGGACACAGGCTTGCATATCAATCTCAGAAAGGCCTATTAGTTCACACTAGGTTTAAAAATAGTTGGTAATGACATTATAACTTCATCTACTTTTGACTGCCTAAGGCGAGGAGTGATCAACTAAGTAGCACAATTTTGTAGGAAGCCTTTGAAGTACTCTAGTACAATTAAGTTTCTATATTGATTCTAGGTTTAAAAGTAATAATCATCCTTCAAAAGACTAGATAATAAAACACAGTCCAGTTTTTTCCCAAAAACAAATTAAGTAGCAATATATTGAAAAGAAAACTGGTAATTTTGTTCCAGTGACTGTGAAATCTGCCATCACTTTTGGCCCTATCATTGACCAAAAACATTACGATTAAGCAGGGGATTGAAGACCACCTGATGATGCTAAACTTTTTCTGAAGCTCCTGTGTTCTTGAAAGTATAGCAAAGGTTGAAACCCACCCCCACCATTTTATTTTCTGAGAAATGGCCACCTTGCTTTCATACATTCTGAATTAACCTGCACCATTCCCTTTCCTCAGTGGATATGACTCTTTTGTTTATAGCTCACTTTGGATTTCTCGGTCCCCTTCCTTTTCTTTGAGATGTTCCTAATTATGAACATCCTTCCTATTGCAATAGCCTAAAAAAGACCCATCTCCTTAATTATTCCATGCATTTTGTCTCTCATAACTTCTTTACAAGAGGAAAAAAATATTCAAGTTCTTTATCAAATCCAGGGAAGTCAAACTGCAATTGGAAAGTGATAGGACTTTGAGGAGATGGGAATACCAGACCATTGTACCTGCCTCCTGAGAAACCTGTATGCAGGAGAAGAAGCGACCGCTGGAACTGGACATAGAACAATGGACTGGTTCCAAATTGGGAAAGGAGTACATCGAGGCTTGTCACCCTGCTTGTTTAACTTACATGCAGAGTACATCATACAAAATGCTGGGCTGGATGACTCACAAGCAGGAATCAAGATTGCTGGGAGCAATATCAACAACCTCATATACATATGCAGATCTGAGTGAAGAGGAAATAAAGAGTCTCTTGATGAAGGTGAAAGCGGAAAGTGAAAAAGCTGGCTTAAAACTCAACATACAAAAAACTAAGATCATGGCATCTGGTCCCATCACTTCATGGCAAATAGATGGGGAAAAGTGGAAACAGTGTCAGATTTCATTTTCTTGGGCTCCAAAATCACTGCAGACAGTGATTGCAGTCATGAAATTAAAAGACACTTGATACTTGGAAGAAAAACTATGACAAACCTAGACAGCATTTTAAAAAGCAAAGACCACTTTGCCAACAAAGGTCCATGTGGTCAAAGCTATGGTTTTTCCAGTAGTCATGTACGGATGTGAAAGTTGGACCATAAAGAAGGCTGAGCACCAAAGAATTGATGCTTTTGAACTGTGGTGCTAGAGAAGACATGAGAATCCGTTGGACAGCAAGGATATCAAACCAATCAATTCTAAAGGAAATCAGTCCTGAATATTCACTGGAAGGACTGATGCTGAAGCTGAAACTCCAGTATTTTGGCCACCTGATGCCAAGAGCCATCACTGGAGAAGACTCTGATGCTGGGAAAGATGGAGGGCAAGAGGAGAGAGAAGGGGGCAACAGAGGATGAGATGCTTGGATGGCATCACTGACTATTAGGACAGGGAAGCCAGGCACGCTGCAGTTCAAAAGAGTCGAACATAGTTTAGCGAGTGAACAGCAGGACTTTGAAATTTGGCAGGACTTTACAGTTTGATCTAGTGTGTTAAAACAATGTTTACAAGGAGAGAGTGGGTGGCTCCATCACAAGTGAGGTAGTTAGGAATGTAACTGACTGTTTTGCCTAAGTTCCTGCCAGGAAATAACAGGAGCACCAGGTATAGAATTTTAGTTGAAATAGCAATTTCCTACTACCTCCTTTTCTTGCTTCTTTGAGGATGTTAGTTAATTTCATTGAAATTTTGACCTTCAGCATAAAATAGAATTAGATATAATTATTTTCCTCATTAATCTTCATGTAAAAAAGGTACGTGTGCATTTATATATGTGTTTATATGTGTGATTTGAACAGGCTAATGAGTGCAGAAAACAAAATGAGAAATCTTATTCATGAAAACTCACCCACTGGCAGGGATTAAGACAATGTACCATAAACTATGATTTTGTAGCAACTCATAGGCAACTATTTGTAATCGCCATTGTTTTCCTACTTACAAAGATGGTTTGTGGCAGCAATAAAATCATGGAAGGAAGCCAGATTCCAACAAATATGACTGCTTTAATGTAAGTATTTTATACAATACTGAAACCTCTTTTATATACAGTGAATGTCAGGGAATATATATTCATATATGAGGGCTATGCTTTGGGGGAAAAAATGAACTAAAAATAAAAAGTTCCTTCAGTGACAGTAATCTATACCCGAGAGCTTCCAGATAGATAGGTGAGTCTGATATGGCAGATTCTAATAGCAAACAGGGATTCTACAAAGAGAATAAATGCTGAAACTTAGATATGGCTAGAAACTTCATTTGTTTCTAAAATAATATCACTTACAAATGTTTTTTATGTTGCTAATTGCACCCCATTATAATAGCATACGGTGGAAAATAAAGCAAATATCCCATAGGAGATGGGTTAAGTAAACGGTAGGTAGTACACTCATTCAGTGAATTGTTCTGTGTGTATAAGGATTAGCTTGGCCGGCGAGGGTTAGGGGTGGGGAGGCGGGAGAATGGCATAGCTGTCAATGCAAAAAATCAAACAAATTGAAAAAAATGTTGCTTATAATCCAAGGAAGAAAACCTGGCTAAAAACAGCACAGTTCAGACACATTTTCAAATAGAATGTATGTTTAATAAGTCAGGGAGTATCCCTCTTTGGTTACTGTATCCCCAACAGTGTTTGGTAAGAGGTAAGGGAGTGAAAGGTGCTCAGTCGTGTCCAACTCTTCGCAACCTCATGGACTAACTATACAGTCCATGGAATTCTCTAGGCCAGAATACTGGAGTGGGTAGCCTTTCTCTTCTCAAGGGTCTCTTCCCAGCCCAGGGATTGAACCCACGTCTCCCGCATTGCAGGTGGATTCTTTACCAGCTGAGCCACAAGGTAAGCCCATGACACAAGGGTTTACATTAATAAATGAATATACATACAAAATGATTTTGTTAGACACATGTAATGTTATGCATAGAAAAACTCTAAGAATATTCATTAAAATGAAAACTGTTTAAGTGGATTTTGTTTGCTGATCGGTGTTTTTAATTTTTATAATAAAATGGTATTTCTTTTGTAATCAGAAAAAAAAAAGTTAAAATATATCTCCTCACAGGTTTTTTTTTTGCCCAATCCTTATAAAATAGCCTGTTTCTATATTTAGTCAGTTTATAGAGCTGGCAGGCTTTTTCTTAAGCTTGGAAAGCAACTTATTTTCTGAAATCCTCCAATTTTATCCAAGCTTATCCCTCAGCGAACAATCACACACAGTCTGCTCCAGACTGTAATCAGTAAATGAAGTGAAAATCACCATGAGGTAACCATTATATGCTGTCTGTCACTCACAGCTTTCCCAGGTAAGTGTGACTTCATTCTTCATGGAATAAGAACCAAACCCAGAAACTTTGTTGCTCCCCAGCAGAAATGAAACTCCCAGGAACAGCTCTGTCCTCACTGTTATCAGGAAGTCATTGATCTGAAAAGAAAATGAGCTAAAGTTCTAGCAGCTTACTCTGAATGCTCTAACAATTCTCTTGGGCAGCAAATATATTTTAGACATTTATTACTGAAAAATAAAATGTCTGTGTTTCTAGACGTTAACAAAAGTTACGTTTGGTTGGCCAACAATTGTGCACTAATGGTCCTCAAGAGGAATGCCGAGTGTAAGTGTAGTGTGATAGAGACTCATTTTTCTAGTCTAGATTGCCAAATGTATTCAATGATGCATTTGATTTTAAACTGTGAAATGAATATGCCCAAGGGAAGCATTAGATGTCCTTAATGTTACAGTTCAAATAGAAGAAAGAAGGCAATATCTGAAAAACCAGAGAGTCAGAAGAAGGGAACTGTGTGGATCTGCTTTGTTCATTTGTAGATTTGTCTCTCTTATTTTTTTTTTTTTGGCATCAATTATATACAAAGTATATCAGAAGCAGAGATGTTAATCCAACTATAGTATTTTGCTTAAATAACAGCTATAAATTCTCAAAGATCCACTTAGGATATTAATCTGTTTTACATTTTGAAAATATAATCCTAGAAAACATTATCCCTTTTAAGTCACACTTAAAAACTATTTAATAGGGGGAGGGAAGAGGGAGGGGGGTTCCGGAGGGGAAGCATATGTAAACCCATGGTGATATCATGACAATGTATGGCAAAAACAATTAAAAAAAATAATAATAATAAAAAAAAAATAAAGAAAAAAAAACTATTTAATAAATAGTTTTAAATTTTATTTATTGTCTATCTCCAATCAAATAGAGAAGTTTTTAAAATAAATTAGCTCAACTTTGGATAGTTTCCTAGAAAAATATAATCCTTAGAAAGTTTTGAAAGAATTGGAGAGTTTTATTAAGAAAATAGAATGAAATACCCCCAAATTAGCCTGTCCATGAGGGAAATCATAATAGAGAAAGAATTTGCCTTTTGCACCCAAGAGGAAAATAAGTTTTTAGAACATTATGTCATTAACAATAGAGAACCAAAACCAATGTTATTGGTAAACAAGTGGGATGTTATTTGTCTCTTCACCTGGCATGAAATAATTCAAGTAATTTTAGTTCACTTTATGGTAAAAAATAAATGACAAGACAACTGAAAGTAATACACTGTTTATTTCCCTTAATTCAATCCCAGAAATCAAAATAGGATGAGAAATATTTCATACTTCCTATCGAGTGTTTATCTCTAAATGGAATCTTTTTCACAAATACTCAACATGAAAACATGCACACTATCAATCTACAAAATAAATGCTGATCATTGGAGTTCTTTTCTACTTACCAAACATTTGTTTAATACCCATCTGACCCTATTTACTTAGTTCAACCAAAGTTACAAAAGATTGCTATGGGATACATAAATTTCATTCAGTGTTTTCCACTCGACCCCATGTCTGGAAGTATCTTTAATTGTTTACAAATTAAGAGCCCACATCCTATTGTGGATGTTCTTTTCCTTCTTTTGGCATCCCTTTTACAGAACCTTGGTAGCACAGTACATATACCTCTACTTTAACATCCATTACATTTATTATTTATTATAGCTGCCATTTCACTGTTCCTACTATGCTGTGCACTGACCGATGGCAGGAATGTCATTTTGCATTCATTCTGCTAGTATATATAACACCTAATAAAGTACCTCATATGTGTAGGAGGTCAATAAACATTTGGTAAACAAAGGTAACTAATTAAATACCTCCAAAAAGGTATGAAAGCTATAACTACAAGATGCTATTATTGAAAATTAATGTATAATATCAACCTAATATTAGGATGGGAAGACTGACATTTAGATTTTTTTGTCCTGCTTGGTGTCAGTAATGCATGAAACAATAGTAAAATAGGATAAAAGACTTGATTGGAGACAGAAGATGGAAGCTCTTCACGAGGATCTCAGCTGTGTGAGAGTCCATGGTGCCACCTTGATGCTAATATTCTTCCTCAGAAGGATCTAATACTGTCAGGGAATCTGACAGCTGGCTAACACTAAGAAACAGAGTCACCCTGAATTATTGGCATTGAAAAGATTTTACTGAAAGTGAAAAGTCAGTGATGTCCGACTCTTTGCAACCTCATAGACTGTAGCTTACCATGCTCCTCCGTCCATGGGATTGTCCAAGCAAGAGTACTGGAGTGGGTTGCCATTGCCTTCTCCAGAGGATCTTCCTGACACAGGTATTGAACCTGGGTCTCCCACATTGTAGGCAGACGCTTTACCATCTGAGCCACCATAGGCATAGTCCAGTTTAATTTTTCACTCAAATCCAGAAAGCAAGGAGAGTCCAGATAAAGTAGGTACAAAGCCCTTCCCTATAGATATTGGTTTTCCATACTGTGCATGCCTGTGAACCTTACTGATAGAGGTTCAAATTCTCCTAAGACCTTAAACTCTTTCCTTGATGTAAATCAGTCAACTTTCACATTTTCTTTAGGACAGGACAGGTGATTGGCTGACTCCAGTTTAGTCTGGTACCACCCAACTTACAGTTAAGAGTTGGTGGGTTTTGTTGTTGTTTTTAACATAATCTGACCTCAAACAAATTTTATCAATTGGGATTTCCTCTTCAAATATAAATACTCCAGTAGAACAAATTAAACGTAATGTACACAGTGGGAAATAAAATCCTTGAATAGGTGTCAATGACATGGTTGTTCTCCAGAATGATTCTACCAACCTGCCCTCCTAGGGATTTTCTCCTTTTTATCCGAGGTGAATCTGCACTGAGGTGGCCTATGCATCTTCCTTGCAAGGTGTCCTCTTCTGAGTGTAGAGAAAAGGAAGTCTGGCCCATGTCAGTCTTACTGTCACGGTAACAACCATCAAAGGCCATGGCTTGAGTTGCCTCAATACTGTACATTCTAGAAGTCTAACAAAAAGACTTTGTTAGTAAGTCATGAATATGGTTTTAGGAGAAGGAATTACAGTCAAAATCTAAACAATCAGATTTTAAAAACAGTTTTAATAAATACTAAGAATGCTTTGCTTATTTTAAAGAGTAAAATTCTAGTTTTGCTTCTGGTGTCTGATTAAAAGTCATTTTCATCATAAATAGAAAACATCATCTTAGACATCCATTTTTAATATGGATTTAAGGAGCAAGCATTATACAAATAAATGTACCACAACTCTAATTGAAATGTTTTCTAATTTAGTCCTGGCCTGATAGACTGTAATACTCAATGTTTGTTTTCCCAAGAGGGAACATTGTTTCAGGTGTTCCTTTCTGAGTATTGCGAATTGTTTGCTCTAAGTTTGTGAATTGAAATGGAATATGATGTATCAATTAAATGGACTTGTTTTTCAATGTAGTCTTCCTTTTTAGAAAACACATTAGCAATATGCTTAATCAGTGTTTTGTTTTGTTTCTTGTCCCCACACAAAATAATAGCATCTGGTGATCCATTTAGGCTTGAATTTGGGATGGAGGTACCAATGATTCTACTTGCTCTTTTAAAATGCAAATTGGTCAAGCCTTCCCACTTTTGTTGAAAAGTACCTTTAAATGTTATTAACACAGCTCAGTTAAACAACTTGAAATTGGCTTTTTTTTTTGAAAGAGTGCATTATCACTGCTTCTGGCTCCACTGCCTGACTGAATGTAAGTACCATGTTTCTTAAAGGTTTTATTCTGAGGGAGATAGTGGTTCTCCCTGGTACAGAGGCTTCCCTGGTGGCTCAGATGGTAAAGTGTCTGCCTGCAATGCGGGAGACCGGGGCTCAATTCATAGGTCAGGAAGATCCCCTGGAGAAGGAAATGGCAACCCACTCCAGTACTCTTGCCTGGAAAAGCCCATGGATGGAGGAGACGTAGGCTACAGTCCATGGGGTCACAAACAGTCGGACAGCAACTTCAGTTTTTCTTTTCTGGTACAGAGCTGTGTCCCAGAAGCAGCTGTAACTAATTGCTTTCCGAGAAAACAAAATCTCTTCTTGATCTATAGGGAGGTTTAAAAATGAACAAATATGGACAGGCTACTGTTGGATGAAAGTACTCAGAATTCAAATCGGAGGCTGCAGAGTAAATTCTGCCAAAACGTGTATTTTGTTTGTACTGACTCAAAAGCCTAATATTTTACTGAATTCAAGACACATAGGGACAATTTTGTGCAATCAGTAAACTAACCAACAAACCATATTCGAGTAATGTTGTCCCTTTTTGTTTTAGTCCCGGAAACTTTCCATAGTAAGATGAATATGGGTAAGATAAACATGAAGTAACATCAAGATTGAATT
Source organism: Antilocapra americana (assembly GCA_007570785.1). NCBI lineage: Eukaryota > Metazoa > Chordata > Mammalia > Artiodactyla > Antilocapridae > Antilocapra > Antilocapra americana. Next base: position 11,350,479 of record ML664163.1, on the reverse strand, counting down.
ACTAACCAATAGCCAATGATAACATTAATAGTATATTCAACTCTGGATCAGAGGATAGAATACCTATGTATAGTCCCCTTGGTGGTTTTACTAGTCACCCAGAACACTGCTGAGTCATCTCACTGAACATCCACACTTTTATCTTAATAAAACTGTCACTGTTGTGCTATGCTCAGTTGTGTCCAACTCTTTATGACCCCATGGACTATAGCCGCCAGGCTCCACCATCCATGGAATTCTTCAGGCAAAAATACTGGAGTGGGTTGTCATTTCCTATGCCAGGGGATCTTCCCAACTCAGGGGTCAAACATGGGTCTCCTGCATTGCAGACAGTTTCTTTACCGTTTGAGTCACCAGGGAAGTCCCCAAAATGTCATTAGCATGTTAAGAAAAGATATACTCTTCTTTGAAAAACAAGGGTACCATTTTCTTTCTCCATTATGATAATTTATATCTCTAAAACTGATTAAGTCTTATAGTGCACAATTTACCAGCAGGCTGCTAATTTCCACAGTAGATAAGTTGGCTGTTTCAACAGAAGCAGCTTTTGAACTGGTCTTTATTTTTCTCTCTCCACCTTACAAATAAGCACATAACTAAGGCATATTATATCTAAAGTGTAGATTTGACTGTCTTAGACAGTTCTAAGTCCTAGAATTAGGAAAACAGTTGGGTGAAGGAATAAGAAATAAACTGTTAATACCTTCCTTTCTCCTTTCTGGACAAAGGTCAACACTGGGGACAAATTTTCCACGGCCCTTTCTGTTCTCCCAGCTTTTGGTTTCTAGGGGCTGAGATGGGGGGTGGTTGGGACAGGTGTGTGATGGTGGTGATGGGGTGGTGGAGGTAGGAAATGAGCTTTGCTTGGTGGTTAGTGGTGGTTTAGTTGCCAAGTTGTGCCTGAACTTGCAACCCTAGGACTGTAGCCCACCAGGCTCCTCTGTCTATGAGATTTCCCAGGCAAGAATACTGGAGTGGGTTGCCATTTCCTTCTCCAGGAGATCTTCCTGAATCAGGGATCGAACCCGAATCTCCTGCATTGCAGGCAGATTCTTTCATGGTTTCACAGGGAGGAGCTCTGTAGCCTAACATTCCTAGTCTTTCCCATCATCCCTCAATCACTCCACCGGAGGGGTTTGGAGGAGGGAACAAGCATGTGTGGCTTAGCCCCTTTGGAGTTACTTCTGGATCTGCACTGGGGTCCAGGTTTGTTCTCTGAAATGAGGTAAAGGAGATTGTCCTTACAGGGAAATCCTGAATCATCAAAATTTTCCCATGACCAAGGAGAGTAAGTACATTGAATACGGGGATGAAATATTAGTGGGACCCCTCCTGGCTCACAGATCTAAGGCATTTTCTCCAAACTACTTTACCAGTAACAAAGGTAAGATCATCACATCCATCTGTCTGGCCGCTACATCTCTCTCTCCCTCAAACTGGTTTCCCAACTCAGGTACAGAGAGGAGAGGTATCATCGATTAGCCCCCAAACCTTCAGATATATCTTTCTTCCTTGTGTCTCACCAGAGCACCCCAGCCCTTTAAAGATCTCTTTAAAGATCTCAAACAGCCTGTTCCCAAAACTGCTGCTCCTTCAGAGCATATGCTCTGGGTGCTAGTCACAATAAGAATGTAACATTTGTGTAGCGCTATATAATTTGAAAAAATTTCAGATGCATTTATTATAACATTTGATCTTCACAACTAGGTAATAGAGAAGAAATTCCACCTTTTTGCAAATACAGAATGAGACAGTCTTGGATCCTGAGCTTGGTGGTTAGGTTTGGCATCACTTCTGACTCTAAATCTGTGCTCTTTCCTTTGTCCCACAAACATATGAAGGGCAAGCAGGACTCTTTTTTGAGATAATTGTACCTTTGAAGGAGGCTTAGAATGGTGGTTTCAAGAGGTTGGGTGGGGGGAGGGGAAATGGGGATTTGTTTAATGGGTACAGAGTTTCAATTTTGCAAGGTGAACACTTTCTGGAGATTGATTGTATACAACAATGTAAATAGTCTTAATACTACCAAACTGTACACTTAAAAACAATTAAGATGGCAAGTTCTATGTTATGTACGTATTATTACAATTAAAAATAAAAATATCTTTTGAAGTGAATGATGCCTTATTAACTCAAAAGAATCTCTTCTGTGGTATACAGAAGAGTGTGTACAACTTGATCAAGTGAAAAAAATTCAGGTTATGTGAGCACAGGTGTTTCTGTGGGGGTGGTTGGGGGTACGGATGGGAAGGTGAAGATGTAGGTATTTGGGAGTCAAAGGACTAGATACAGGTGGCTAAACTCACTCTAGTGCCTCTTTCTTCAGTTAACCACTCCCCACATAAAGAAAAAATAAATAAAAAAGGAACAAAATTCTTTTCCTCATCACAGTTTTCTCTTTCACTTCACAGCTTACTTAATCATTGCTGTTCACAGTGTGGCTGTGGATCAGTGGAGTCTGGGCCGTCTTAGAAATGCAGACTCTTAGCTCCCACCCAGCCCTACTGAGTGAGAATCTTAACAAATCCCAGGTGGGGTGTGCATTCTGATCACTGCATACTTGTCTAAAAGCTCCTGATTTTCTCACACCTGCATAGCAGTCACTGTGGGTGTGTATGTGACAGAGACACCTACTTCCATGCTGTCGACAAAAGGAACTAAAGAATCTCTGATGAAGCAAAATCAGCTTCCATTACAGCTTTGACTCAAAGGATATGAAATTTAAAAAATGAAGTAGCATTACAGGCGATCTGAATTGCAACTGCAGGTCTGTTAGCTGTGGATCTTTTGGCAAATCACTTCACTTCACTAAACTCTTTTGTTTCAGTTTAAAAATAGAGATAATAACCTCTCTAAGGCCTACATCATGGAGCCAATATGAGGGTTCAGTTCAAGAAGAGGATATAAAAATGTTCTTTTTAAAAAGGATGAAATACTCTCACTAGAAGTATAAAAATATTAAATAATGTTTTGATGTGTATAAATACTCATTTAAGAATTTCTTCTTAAATGTGTGGATATATCACATTAAAATTATTGCATATATATATACATACATATGAATATATATATACACACACACACACACTTTGGCCATATACAATACTTTGGTCACCTGATGTGAAGAACCAACTCATTGGAAAACACGCTGATGCTGGAAAAGATAGAAGGCAAAAGGAGAAGAGGACAGCAGAGGATGAGATGGTTGTATAGCATCATCGACTCAATGGACATGAACTTGGGCAAACTCTGGAAGATGGTGAAGGACAGGGAGGTCTGGAGTGCTGCAGTCTATGGGCTTGCAAAGAGTTGGATGTGATTTAGTGACTGAACAACAACACATATATATGTGTATCAAATTAATTTGTGTGCGTGTATGTATGTATACGCACGCATTAATTTGATCTGCTAGGTTTCTGAAGTAAAATAGCATGTTTCAGTTCTCATAACAACAGAAAATTGGTGCCCCAACCCTTTGTGAATGAAGCAGGTAGAGATCAATCAATCCAGCTTGATAAAGCAATGTCACAAGAAATATGTGACAACACTTAGGAGGTACCTTGTTTCCTGTATACGGTGAAGAGAAGAACCTTCCTTTATGCTCTACCACTCACCCGAGTAACAAGAAAAGAAAAATAAATCCTAGCTCTTGGTGGAGATCTATCATTTACTGGTTGAGAACATAGCCTTTGGAGTTGGAGAGCTCCAGAAGCTTATCTTGATTCCTCTTAAGCCGTGTGACCTTGGTCAAGTTACACCCCAACTGCTCCTACTTCACCTCTATAAAATGAAGATGATAAACTGCTGACCTCTTCGGGTTACAGTGAGAATTGGGTAATATAATATATTAGGAGGTTAGCACAAAGCCAACAGATAAGAAACACTAATTAAACATTAGCTATCATCATCATTGGGCTTCCCTAGTGGCTCAGATGGTAAAGAATCTGCCTGCAGTGCAGGAGACCCGGTTTAATCCCTGGGTCAGGAAGATGTCCTGGAGAGGGAAAGGCTACCCATTCCAGTATTCTTGCCAGGAGAATTCCATGGATAGAGGAGGCTGGCAGTTCATGGGGTCGCAGAGAGTCAGACAGGTTGAGTGACTAACACACACATACACACCATCATCATCTACATGAAAGGATATGATTTGTACATCCACCCCTTCTTTTCAAGGGTTAGAGTCAGTGGAGGGGAACACACTGCAAGAAATTCCTCATACAGAAAACCTCCTGGCAAAACCTTCCTTTGGGATGTCAAGGAAACCAGCCAGCACAAGGCAGAAAGAATAAAGTTCAAGATTATTTGTCATAAACTTGCATTCTGCCAAGTTACACGAACTTCATACAAGGGTTGCAATACTGCCAGGAGAGGGAGTGGATGGGGATAGCCTTTTTCACAATCCAAAAAGGATCCAGTAGTGAAAGCAAGGCAGTACCTTCCCGGTCTTCTTGAATCGTTTCCGCTCTTCCACTGTGGTGAGGTAGTTCACGGCGGCGTACTCAATGACTGACAGGAAGACAAAAAGGGAGCTGACCCACAGGTACACGTCCACAGCCTTGATGTAGGACACCTGGGGCATGGAGGCAGTCACCCCGGAGAGGACCGTGGACATGGTCAGCACCGTGGTGATTCCTGCCATTCAAGAACAGTGATGAGCTCAGGGACAGCACCATTCAGCTTCAGCTTCCAGGGCCAGAAGACACCAGGGGGCATATTCCCAGGTCGCTATCTGCTGATCACAGGTGTGTGGGGGCCGTGGAATCTCAGCGTGTCAACCGAGTGCAGCTTGAGCCTAAGCCAGAACCTCGCTTTGGGTTTCTCTTCCTGGGTCTTTTTCTTACCCTCAGCCCCACTGTCCCTGATGTTCCCCTTCCCTCCAGCTAAAGTCTGCAGAGTCAGTTGTGTCCCTAAGGATTCATGGCTCCCACCCTAAGCTGGGCAGGCCTCTTTTAACCATCCCGGGAAAGTAAAAACGTATTCCATTTTTAAAAATTCTTCTGAGATTGTCTATACCAATTTTTTCAGATCCTGCATATATGCATTAATGTACGATATTTGTTTTTCTCTTTCTGACTTACTTCACTCTGTATGACCATCTCTAGGTCCATCCATGTCTCTGCAAACGACCCAGTTTTGTTCCTTTGTATGGCTGAGTAATATTCTGTTGTATATATGTAAGCAGAAATAGAGACACAGACATAGAGAGCAAACAGATGGATATCAAGGGGGGAAAGGGTGGAATATGAATTGGGAGATTGAGATAGACATATATACACTACTGATACTATGAATAAAATAGATAACTAACGAGAACGTACTGTACAGCACAGGGAACTCTACTCTACTGTGGGGACCTAGATGGGAAGGAAAGCCAAAGAGGGGATACGTGTATAACTGATTCACTATGCTGTACAGCAGAAACTAACACAACACTGGAAAGCAACCATACTCCAAGACATTTTTTAAAATAATTGAAGGATAATTGCTTCACAGTATTGGGTTTGTTTCTACCAAACATCAACATGAATCAGCCATAGAAGAAAATTCTTCTGAAAAAGAAATTAATTCTAAAACCATTTCCACCACTCTTCCCCCGTCACTTCACAACTTTTACTGTTAAGCAAGTATCTTCATGTCAATCTTCAATCTTTCATTTGTCAGGGAGTGCTCTTTAGTGGCACTAAAGTTTGCTGTCCCTGTACTCCTTTCATCTAGAACACTTACCGGCCATTGTCACTGCTATCACTTTGTCCCTTGTTACTGAAACTACAGTTCCTTTGAGACTCAGATTGAAAGTGTGGTGGTGGAGGTTAGGTTCCGAGTAAGTATTTAGTAAGCAGCTGCTAAACACCAGTTACTTTTTGCCCTGCTCCTCCCGTTACCCTGTCTCCTATTGTTCCCACTTCTTCCCTACTATTCCCTTCTCCCTGCTTTCCCTTTCATTTCCTTTTCTTCTCTTCCTTTCCCTTCTTTAATCCCTGCAATGGGTATCAGAGGTAATGAGATCAAGATTCTGGGGACAAGGGAGAAAGGAGTGACTGAGATTTCCTTAATAAAAATGACAACTTTAGGGAGAGCTCTTCTCTGTCTACACTAATTTCTCAGAGGGAGGCTGCAAGAGTACTGCCTGGAGAGAAAGCCTAGTATTGTAAATATTTGAAATGTATGTTGGCTGGTGTGGTTTTATTTCTTAACTTCCCACCTGGGAGGTGCAAATGGAATCTTTAATGATTTTTATAAGTTGTGAGGACATTTTAATGTCAGCAGACAGAGTCCCAAACAGCAGGAAGAACACTGTGATTTACTCCTAAAATGTACAGACACGGCAGGTGGACAGCTCTCACCCACACATTCCTACCTTTTCAACAAATTCTATCATTCTGCAAGGTTTTCATCTGAGGCAGGCCCATATCAAAGATAATGACAGTGCTACAGAGCTATTCAATTTCAAATTAAGTTTTTTTCCTGTAGATGGTCGAGACCAAAGCACTTTGGCAATCTGACAGTCACCATGGGAGGATCCGAAATCTCACCTTCACATGGATTCGAACTCCAGAATAAGAAACCTAAATGCTTCTCCAGCAGTTACCATTACATGCAGGCCACTGACTCATTGAGTCTCAGGTCTCCCCAACAACGGTCATGTCAACAGTCTGCATGTTGGTGGATACCATTAGCATTCCTTGCTACATAAACATGGAGATATGAAATTTTTATTAAGGTACAGGTGTACGTATAGCTGAAGCTGAGAATAATAAATAAAACTTGCTTGCCTTTATTGAATGTTTATCCACCACAAACCTAGGTAAATATTAGCCACACGTTGCAGAAAAGAAATATGAGTGGAGAGTGGCTGATTAGCCTGAATTTTGTCAGGATCAGAATTGAAACCTTCTCTCTGAATATAGAAACCCATGCTTTTTGTCATGCAAACCTGTAGCCTCTCATTCTGAACCTGTAAAGGAGGTTTCCTTTTGTTTTTAAGATTAGAGCCCAGTCTCTATATATGGAGTATCTCTGAGACAAGATGCTATAAAACTGAGTGTAGAATTATGTCAGGAAGCATGAAGGTATTTTGTGCTTTTCAAGAGGCCAGATGTCTTATTCTGTCAGGATTTCACTGGTAAAACTATAAAAATCCTAAATGAACATTCCTGTTTAATTGCTTACCTCATTTGTTCAAAAATTTTAAAATGTTTCCTCTTACTGGGTTTTGAAGATATGGAAGATAGAACTTGATTTTTTATTTTTTTACTGACAGTAATATGAGGTTTAGCAGATGAAATAAGGGTTTAAAAAAACACACAAATACATGCTCTTGTCATGTATTTCAAATTGATGACTGTTGAGGCAATAAAAGGGGACTGGATCATTTATATTTGCCAGATAGCAATAAACTAGCAGTCATTTTCTTTAGAAGGGTGCTTAGTCCAACTAACTAATGGTAAGTTTATTTATTTTTAAACCAGCATTCTAGATTTTCCTGTTTAAAAGAAGCAAATGGGGAGGACGGGGAGTGGGGAAAAGGGAGTAAAGGATGAGAAAGCTGATATATAAATTCCTAAAGCAACAGAATTTAGAGTGCGGAGTATTACAGCTACATTAAACACACTTATTATGTCTTGAGCCACCCCTTAGAAATATATTAATCTTGACAAATTGTATTCCTTCTAAGCCCATTAAAGTTAACATTGCAATAAAGGAGTTTTGAATTATATGAAGTGAGCATTTAGTCAAAGAAAGGGCCTGTGTTGGAATTAGAGAATTATCTTCCCACCTACTGAGATCGCTGTGCGTAGATAGGAAAGCACTGAGACAATATTTAGTCTGGCCCCTGGGACTCAACTTCCCTGAGCCGTGCAGTTTCTCCCCTGTTAATTCTTAAGGTCACATATGAGATCCTAGGAACCCTTTAGTCAGGGGAGGATTGTTTATCTATTTTTATTTCTCATTGGCTATGTTTTGCCATATGTGATGAGGCAAATGTCAGGCGTGTGGGGCACCATGCCAGGAAAGGATGGTGTTTCCTGAACTGGCAGAAGACTAAAGAGGTGGTAACTGACAGACAGCTCAGATCAGACTTCAAGTACCTTTGGGGGATGGGCTGACAGTGAGAGAGAAAGCTATGAAAGAACTTCAGCACGATCTCAGCTTCTGAGTGGATTAAATGGGATGCAATGCAAAGACCACTGGATTAGGGGTCAGAGGGGGAACTGGAGAAAGGAAGGAAGCTTTGGTTGAATGCTTAGGCCATTGTAGTCCTGAGCTATGCCGTTTACATACATCGATCTTTGTGAGGGCTTGAGGGCCTACAGATGACACTTAGAACCACTAGGTCAGTTCACCCCCTCAGTAGCTGTGTTATAGGGAGCTCTTTCGAAAGGAAAGATGTCTACATTCATCTTTAAATGAGTAAAAACGTTTTCCCTGTGGGCCAAGGCAGAAAGAAAATACTAAGTGATGTAAGGGAGAGGAAGGTAGGCTGGATATCCCAATACCGCTCTTTGGACAGAAAGTACCAACCATTATCTCACAGATGTGGTGCCGGAGTCCACTGCATAGATGTTCTAGTTATGTCTATAATGGTAAAATGAATAGGTTCTAAGTGTTATGTTTCCAGGTATATGGCATATCCTCCATTATGCATTTTTCTTTATGAATGAATACATGTCTGAAAGTTTTAGTTGCCTTCCTCTGCCAGGACATATCTGTCTATTTCCTGATAAATGACCCCTTTGCTTCATACATTGTATATGAAGGGGATACCCAACAGGAATGCAGAGGGGCCCAACAGGAATGACGGAGGCAAGCAAGGAAGGAAGAGGATGAGAGAGGGAAGAAGAGAAGCCTTCATGATAGTAAAAACATCCTTGAACAACTTTGTAAGAGTTCTTCATTCTTTATCCACGTAAAATTGAATGGAGTCATAGACTAGTATTTTAACCCAATACATACTCTGAATTATGATTGCTATTATCTCTAGTAATAGAATTGCCTAATCACAAGTGATACTCTGCACTGTTTTGCCTCTATTGTTCTTTATCTGAAACATGAAAGATGTGGAAAGGTTTGAACCAGCAAATGATTCATCCTCAGTCAGCAAATGAACCCAAATGCAGAAGAGTCTTAATGAGAAATGAATCATCATTGTTTTCAGTTAGTAACTAAAATACAGCTATTAAAAACATGGTGGGCGAAATATTGGCAGTCTAGCAACTGTATATTCAGCACAAAATACGTGCAGGGCACTGAGCTAATCATCATCCTTGAAGAACTCGTATTCTAATAGAGGAGACAAGATGAACCACCAACCCACCCCACAGCTGAACATGAAATAGATGAAGTAGGCTCCTTAGGATAGATACAAAGCGTTCTGTAGTTCAAAGATGAGAGAGACCATATCTGCCTGAAATCATCAGTAAAGGCTTCTGGCTTGTTTAGAAATGGCTAAATTTGCCACAGAAAGACAGGTAGGGAGGGCATTCTAGGTAGAATGGGAGTCAGAACAAACGTCCAGAGGTGAGATAAGCAGATAGGCATGAGGGCCTGTTTGAGAACACTGAATATTCAAATTGACTGAAGCTTATCGGGGTAAGCCTGGTTGCTCAGACAGTAAAGAATCTGCCTTCAGTGCAGGAGACCCAGGTTTGGTCCCTGGGTTGGGAAGATCCCCTAGAGAAGGAAATGGCAACTCACTCCAGTATTCTTGCCTGGAGGATTCCATGGACAGGAGAGCCTGGGGGGCTACAGTCCATGGGGTTGCAAAGAGTCAGACACGACTGAGCTACTTTCATTATTAGGGCAAGTATTTTGGGGCAGGGGTATGGCTGAAAATTTGGCAAATAAAACCACAGAATACTCAGTTATATTTGAATTTCAGATAAACAATGAATAATGTTTCAGTATCAGTGTGTTCCATGCAATATTTCAGATGTTCCTATATGAAAACATTATTTGGTGCTTAACTAAAATACAAATTTAACCCAGTGTCCTGTATTTTATCTGACAAGCCTCAAGGGATACCTTGGAATTCAATCACATTTGAGATTGAGAGTATGATGACCACATTTGTGTCATAGAAGTATCACTCTGGTGGTAGGGTTGAACTTGGGCAAGAAGAAAAGGAGGTGAGATAAGCAATTACAAGGCTTCTGCAAGCCCAAACTCCATCTTTGTACAAATCTTTCCTCTGGAGGATGTCACTCCAAACCATGTGCCAAGGAGCTTGGGCTGGATCTCTGCTCCCCACTAGGTGCACCTATAAGTTAGGAGTTTGGGAGTAACAGATACACACTACTATATATGAAAGAGATAACAACAAGGACCTACTGCATAGCACAGGGAACTATATTTAATATCCTGTAATAACCTATAATGGAAAGGAATCTAAATCACTTTGCTGTATACCTGAAACTAACACAACACTGTAAATCAACTATACTTCAGTAAACAAATAAATTAATAATAATAATAGAAAAAAACAGAGGGCAAAGTATATTTCAAAGAACCTGAGGGTGAAAGGAAACAAAAGTCTGAGAACAGAGTAGTGTTCTAGAAATGTTTGTTCTCTCTATTAAAATGAAGGAGGGACACTTCTGATTTGTATATTATTTTATACAAATCTGCCTAGCAATTTCCTAACTCTGTAGACTCAAGAAGCACAGAATTTCAATGTTGCCCATTCAATCCAACCTGCCTGAGAGCCAGCTTTTATTGCTGTCATTTTCATGATATAAGAGCTAAGCAGTCAGCTTCAGGGATCCCATTGAAACTCATGTCCATAAACCTTTAGAGGCTGAATGCCTTTCTCATTCTGTCTCAAGGGCTGGAAATGGGCCATTAGTCTTCTCTTTGGGTCTATACTGCTCCACTGCCTTACTGAGGTCAGGACCAGGCTGGTCTGATATGAAGGAACAGCCACAATAATTTAGTTTCTCATTCAGATGGTTGGTATTTTCCCCCTTGAAGACATTCAAGACTCAAATGCTTGGTATCTGAAACTTTTAGGAGGGGAAAGAGGTGAACAAATCATTAATATTTATGATAATTTATGTCTCTCAAATAACCTTAGAAGTATGCATATAATTTGCCAACATTGACTTAGAAATCACTTCTTCTGGAATGAATTGTGTGATAATTATGATGACTGTGAGTCACTTATAACAGTCTTCTCCCTAAACAGAGCGTTATGGGTAAAAGAACAAAATCAGCCCAAATGAGGGAGTTCTGCCCCAAACCAGCCAAGCAGGCAGGTGGGGTTGACTCCTGGGTTCTTATTAAGTAACATATTGTCTAAGTACTTAGCTTGGCAACCCTCCTCTGTAAGGCAACTCTACTCTACTTTGTAAACCGCCAAGTGGGTCTGAGGTGGGTCTGCGTGTGTGACAGTAGCATGCGACGTCTCTAGATAGAGTGACAGTCACAACTGTTACTGAGGCTGGCAGTGTGTCCCCATCTGAAATCTCTGAAGTGCCGCGACACCTAAGATTCTGCTGCAACTGATTCTGATTTTAGTATTTATTAACAGGCTATGCCCTAAATTTTTTTTTTTAGCTAGCGCTTATATTTCCAAATTCAAGCATGCAGCTCTCCAAGAGGTAATTTATTAAGGTATCAATAGTAGAGTGTGGATTCATTTGAATTGAAAATTTCTGCAATGTAAGGGTTTGTCAGGCAAAGTGAAGTGAACTTGGGCAAGAGATGGGGAGGTTTTCCTGCAAGGCAGAAAAGAGACGTTCGTGAAGCGAGGCTGTTTGTACTTCATAACTTCACCCTCTCTCCTCCCGATCCTCCAGCGTGGGCAGCTGGTGCGGTCTTCGGACTGGATGTCCTGATTTCCGAGGAAAGAGTCCAGCTACAATTTTGCCCTTATGGCTGCCAAGCCATATACTGCAGCCTGAGTGCACATCATAACTATCCCTACTAGCCCATCACCCTCTTTCCCTCTCCACATATCACCTATTCATTCACCCTCCTCGACAGTTCTCCCACATTAACATTTCAAAAAGGTACAGAAAGACTCACCCAAGGAAACTCTTGCAGGGACAGCTCTTCGGTCGATCCAAAATGAAACCCAGGAAAGCATTACCATCAACATAGCTGGGAAATAGGTTTGCAGGACAAAGAAGAATATATGCCTCCTTAGCACAAAGTTGATGAAAAGCCTATTATACCAACCTATGAGGAAAAGCCAAAGTTTTCGTCAGAACAGGCTTTTTTTGTAGAAATGCCATACTTAGTGATAACAACCTGCTTCTTTAGACTCCGAGCTCTTAGGTAACATGGAACTTAACACAGTTTACCCAGTTCTGGGATAGGACCTGGGCCTCCAATGTAGGTTGAACTAACAGAACTGCAGTATGTTTAATTATCTGACTCTAAGGTGCTCCTTTAAATTTCATATCTGCTGTTCAGGGATGAATGGTTATTATATTTTGTGGGATGGCCTTTAAAGACTTTTCTCCAAAATGTATTGTGTTTGCAGTGTTTCTGCAGGTGAAAAAGTCTTCAATATATGGCTAATGATGCAAGAACCAATAAACCATTTATCAGTTCAGTCCAGCCACTCAGTCATGTCCAACTCTTTGAGACCCCATGAATCACAGCATGCCAGGCCTCCTTGTCCATCACCAATTCCTGGAGTCCACCCAAACCCCCTAAACCCATGTCCATCAAGTCGGTGATGCCATCCAGCCATCTCGTCCTCTGTCGTCCCCTTCTCCTCCTGCCCTCAATCCTTCCCAGCATTAGGGTCTTTTCCAGTGAGTCAACTCTTCTCATGAGATGGCCAGAGTATTGGAGTTTCAGCCTCAACATCAGTCCTTCCAATGAACACTGAGGACTGATCTCCTTTAGGATGGACTGGTTGGATCTCCTTGCAGTCCAAGGAACTCTCAAGAGTCTTCTCCAACACCAAAAGCATCAGTTCTTTGGTGCTCAGCTTTCTTCACTGCCCTACTCTCACATCCATACATGACTATTGGAAAAACCATTTATGAGCTATAACAAATGCAATGAAACATTTCATCTGGAGGAAAAGATTCACAGCAGCTCCTCTGTCATTGGATTCCAAGTTAGAATTCAGATAGTCAGGGATTCAAAGAGGGGCTGGGGGAAGGGAGTACCCGTAAACTCTTTTTATTATTTCAAAGTTTCAAGGGTACCATTAATTTATCTATACTAATCTGTTGAAAAGTAGCCAAATGGTGTTTCTCTGCCTCTTCTTGGAATTATATAAACTCATGTCGGTATTAGTGTGTCCTGATCAAAGCACCAGTTGCTGTCATGTCAATCAATGCACATAGTTTGTTCAGTTTCCCATTTCACATTGGCTGCAAGGAACCATGTTTAGAAGTTTAGAACATACTTTTGGACCATCTATAGGACTTCTCTGATGCCATTTCCTGATAACTACCTGTTAGAATCTATATGATAACTTATGCTTATTTTACATTATTCTTTCTCACATTTCTCTTTCATATCATCTTGTTTTATTTTACAACTGATGCCAATCTTATTAAATCTTTTCTAAAGTAAGCAATGAATAATGAAAAAAAAAAGAAAGTATACCTTTAAGTGGTAAGATTAATTTTTCTATTACAAATGCAGTTTACTGTGATCCAAATTATTCAGGTCATAGAGACTACAGGTTAAAAATACTAAAATTAAATTATAGATGTTGCAAAGTTGGAGAACTCTTCTACTTCCTCAGTAGTAATTTCTGAACCCAAGACGGCAAAGTTACTAGATGGATTGGGTAAACATTTAGGCACTCAGCCTAAAACATACGCCTAGTCAATCTGTCCTGAATTTGCAGACTGTATGCCTAGTATTCTATTCTTAATTAACTGTTGGTTACCCTTCTTTTCCCTACTTGTTTTAGTTTCTCTCACTATCAGTTGATACGCTTCAGGAACACTAAAAAATTTCATTACCATGAGTCATAAAAGATAAACGATGTAGTGTACTCTACAGTCAAAATATACCTTTTTTTTTTTAAGCTACTCATTGTCTTGTATTCCCCATGCTACGGCCCACTTTATTATGGTCTGCAACTGAGAAGCTTGATTATGGCTATAGAGAGGAATAATAGCATCTTCTGATGTTATAGCTTCATATAATTATTGTGAGATTACAAGGGATAAGGAAAAGCTGGAAAGTACTTCATAAAGACATACGCCTATGCTTTTAAGTTCTGAAATGTATTTAGATAGCAAGGTCTTTTTTTAACTCATAATTTTCTGAATAATTTTTTTTGGCAACCAAGCAAGAGACATGTTGCTCTGTCTTGCAGTATTTCTGGGAAGGGGAGGCAAGGGATAGTTCTGTTGTTGAAGTTGTAGCTGGGAATAGCTCCCTTTAGCCACCGGAAAGGTAGTGCTGCTCTGGAAAGGAGTGGAGATCTCATTTCAGGAGTGGAATAAATAGAGTAGGACTCTATTTTTGATATTTGACTACTGATAGCTCTCTAGCCCCACTACTCCTTCTGCTCCACACCTGAGCAAGCTGGGAAGGAAGCCAGATGTTCTCTCTTTACTGATGGGAAGATCAAACCATGAAAACATGGTCTCATGCAAGGAGCCCTCACTTGAGTCCCTCTTTCTAAGCACTATAGAACCCCAAGTCAGAGACCCCTTCCTGTTCTCTCAAGACATTTTCAGACATGCTTTGAAGCCTGCCTTGCTATCTCTAGAAAACCTCATTATGTAAGTAATAAACCTCTTTATACCCTTTCAGCATCTGTGTACCATCACTAGTTTTGACATCTGAACCAAATTTTGGGTGGAAGTGTCCACCCACCTCCATCTGGTTGCCACATGGTAGAAAGAAAGGAAGTTTATGAAAGAGAGAGAAAGGCTGGAGAACTGGCAGCAGGAAAATGGAGGAGGCAGACAGTAACTGGGCAGTTAGTCCAAGACAATGTTCAAGAAGATTTTTATATCCAAAGACTGTCACCTTCAATGGCCTGTTGATGCTAAGGCTTCATTCTGTGTTGAAAGGCTAAAGATGATGACGTTGATAAAAATGGTGAAAATGATAGCTATTAGCTAGTATTTTTTGAGTATGGCGACAGAATCATAAGTTATTGAAATGTGTTATGTATCCTCACAAGTCTACAAGGTAGAAAGTATTATGAAACCAACTTAAAGATGAGGAAATTAAGGCTGAGGGAGATTAAGCAGTTTGTCTAAGATTACCTTTCTGATAAGTGGTAGAGCCAGAATTGGAACTCATGCAGTCTTTTTCTAGAGGGTGTACTTCTAGCTACTACATTATGCTGCAACAAAGAATAACCATTCAATGCATCCCTCAAGGGCAGCAGTCATTTCTTTTTCCTTCTAAATTAACAGGGCATTCTGAGGGACATTGAGAGGCATGAGGGGATAGAGGTCCTCATCAACTTGTTAATATTGACAAGCATTGGTGAAGGCAATGCCAAGGGGAATAAGTGAGGACCTGGTGGTTCAACTATCAAATGTAAGCTAAAGGTTCATAATTGTAGCTATACTTCTGACTCTTGTAACTGAGCCAGAATTGTAGTTTTTTCTGTATAGCTGATTTAGGAGTGGCAGTGATGGTGGTTGTTTTAAAGATAGGAATGAACACAAAATATAAAATGTTTTTATGAAACTAATATGTTTAAATTGAGAAAAACACTTGAATTTGGCTCTCAGGTGACCTTGTTTGATAATTCATGGATAATGTGAGCAAGAACTATTACCTACTTGTGAACTAAAATAAATTTCTAAATGCTGATCCTTTTGAAACCTAAGAAATGCTTGAATGAACCCAGATATCATTCATAACTTGATATTTGAATACAACTTTCAAAATGCTTTATTCTTCTCTTTTAAAAAAAAGTAATGTTAGAGGCCTGTTTTGGGCTCCCAGATAAAAAAAAAAATCTGCCTACAATACAGGAGACTTGGGTTCGATCCTGAGTTGGGAAGGTCCCCTGGAAAAGACAATGGTAACCTCTCCAGTATTTTGCCTGAAAAGTCCTACGGACAGAGGAGCCTGCTGGGCTACAGTCCATAGGGTCACAAAAGAGTCAGATATGACTTAGTGACTGAGCACGCACACATACAGGGGCCCATTTTAATCTTTCTCATTATAAAGTATGTCTGTGTAACACCAAAAAAATACAGACGTATTGAAATAAAATTGAAAATTTCCCCAATATCTGTACTTCTCATAGGCATATAAAGTGTAAGAATCACTTTACTGATCGAGTCACTCCGTTGCTACTTATTGAGCATCTATCACGCACCAGGCATATTTGAGGTGCCAGGTGAGAGACAAGGCAGACGGACAGATCCCTGCACTCTTTCCAGCCAGGCTCTCAGACAAGAAAGCAGTCAAACAGAGATGTATTTCAGGAAGTGGTTAGTGCTGGGAAGACAAATACACATGGGGAATGGTAAGGAGGGAAGTTTATTGTACACAGGATGGCTAGGAAAGCACTCTTTGAGGAGATGCTATTTGAATAAAGTTCTGAGAAAATGGGGAAGCTGGTCATGAAAAAAGCAGGGAAAACACACCAGGCAAAGAAAGGGGAAAGCAGAACTCCTGCAGGTGGAATGAGGTGGGTGTGTCTGAAGACAGGCAAGAAGTGGGGAGGCCAGGCGGCCGTGGTTGGTGAGGTCAGAGCCTTAGGCAGAGGGAGATCATGTAGGGCCTGTGGGCCACGATGAGAAACTTAAATTCTGCTGTAAGTTTGGTGGAAAAACACTGCAGGGTTTTAACAGGAAAGAAATGTGCTCTTTATGTTTTCAAAAGAACACTCTGTCTGCTGTATGAAGAGTAGAATGAAGGGGCCTAGAGGAAGCAAGACATCTAGTTAGAGGTGTTTACATCATAAAGACAGAAATGTGTACAGATGGTCTCTGACCTAGGATGTTTTGACTTATTTTGACTTTATGATAGTACAAAAGTGATGCACATTCAGTACAAACTGTACTTCCAGTTTTGAATTCTGATCTTTTCCCATGCTAGCCATATGTTCTTGCATGATGCTGGGCAGCGGCAGCAAGCCAGCTCTTGGTCAGCCCCATGATCTTGAGGGCAAACAACTGATATACTTACAATCATTTTGTACCCAGACAACCATTCTGTTTTTTCAGTTTCAGTACAGTGTTCAATTGCATTACAGGAGATAGTCAACATTTTTTTAATATAGTATATGCATTAGATGATTTGCCCAACCATAGACTAATATAAGCATTCTAAGCCTGTTTAAGGTTGGCTATGCTACTTTATGATGTTCAGGAGGTTCAGTGTATTAAACATACTTCAACTCATGATGGGTTTACTGGGAGGTACCCCACCGTCAGCTGAAGAAGACCTATATTGCAAAGATAGAGACTGCTGAGAAAAGGATGATATTATTGGTCAAATGGGAGGCTTGTCTGGACTCAGGACTAGCCACATGTGCTTTGCAGACAGCAGATGCTCAATAAATGCTCATGACTTGTCCACATAAAATACTGCACCTGTGCTGCTATAGAAAGCAAATCCACTGGATGCACTGAACTCCTCAATGAAAAACTGAGACAGGGAAATATGCTCATCGGTGTTTAGGGACTTGTTTCCATGTTTCCAGTACAGCATTAGATCCTCCTCATTGTAGGCATCTAAGACAAGAAAATAACATCCCTGCAATTAGAATGAGCTCTTGTAAGTTCCACGAGGTCCATGAGGGTGTTTTATAAAGTTCTATATCCCTAGGGTCTGGTCCAATGTCATGGTTCTGAAATATATGTTAGCCAAAAGACTGATAATACTCATATTGTTAAAACAAACAAACAAACAAACAAAAAACCCTCCCAAAATTAGACCCTGATTACTGACAGAGTGTGGTTGGGTTTTCTCGTCCCCACATGATGCTTTAAAAACTCTCCAAACAGCTGCTCCCCTGTCTGTGTGCACTGTGATGTCACAGCACAGCCTCTCACTCACAGGCCTGATGCCAAGGCTTTAGGCCTCAAACTTTGGTTTTGTGATCCTCTTAGATGAAATTGCAAAGTGAGCTGGGCTTGTCGAAAATTTTCCTGTAAGATCAAATAGTGTGATAGAGAGTTTCCAATGGATTTGGGGAGAATTGTCTCCGTAGGAGACATCCACTGAGATTCCCAGCACTTAACCTGCATCATGAAAAATTGCAGTCAGCTTTTAATAAGTCATGTCAAAAATGGCTGGGAGTGGGGTGGGTCTAAGTAATTGACAGGGTTCTGGCTCAGATGCCCTTTGACAGGCCTTTGACTGGCTGATCTAAATCTAGAGCTGGGTTTTTCTGGGGAAACGAGGTATACTTAATGGAAGGTTGGGATTCATATGAGAACATAAATGGCAGAGTTTTCTAAATTTGCCACCCTATGTTAATAACATTAGCAAGAATACACCTTTTTAGGGAGCTGTTCCTTTAAAGTCATTGTGGAAACTGGAGAATATGTAGTTACCAAAGCATTTTTTTCTTGACTCTTTTATCTTCTCACCTGCGAGACAATTTGCCATCATCATTCTTACCAAAACGACCAACCAACCAGCCAACCGATAAGCTTTTTTGGATAAACATATTTAACTTTTACCGAAATGTTCACATGCTTGTTAAGAGTCTGTTTATTACTGCAAGTATGTGACCGTGTGTTCAGATACCCTCTCCATCGGGAGGTTACACTTACAGCTTTCCAGTTCAAGGGAACAATTTTGAGTGTCAAGAGGAAACCTGCTGAAATCCATTAAGCACATTGCTGAAACAGTTATCCTATAGGAAGAATAAGAAAAAGAAAACGGCAGGTCATTTCACCACACAGTCAAATAAGTAATGTAGCTTAAAGCTATCTGACATTCTGCCTGTTTTGTGCACCTTTCAAGAATGCCAAACAGGTATTACTGTCTTCTATCCAAGTAACCCATAAGGAAGCAAACCCAGGAAGGTGGGTGATTGCTTAAGACCCAGAGTTAATGAGTGAATTCCTGCTGTAAGAATTGCTTCTGATCTCACCATTTCCTGGTCAGCTTCCTCTATATTTTCTGGCTCGGATGTCTTCAGAAAAACACACTTCAAAGTGAGAAGACTTTAAATAGACTTAAATATTTTCTGCTTTTTGGAAGATTCAAACTTAAATAGTTTCCAGTAATAAAGAGCTGGAATGGTGGTAATAAAAACCTATGAGCAAAGGTTTCCTTCACAAAGCAAGTTTACCTGAGGAAATTATCTTTGCAGGAGTGAGGGGAAAGCCTGCAGCATTTATAGATCTATGTGCACAATGCATAATTCAGGTGCTATTAAGTCAAAGGGCTTACATACTGATGAGGGCTATTCTTCACATTTTATGTCCTCCTAGCTTTTCCTGGCTTCAGTCAGAGGCTGCTGAACTGTGGTACCCACAAAAGCAGATCAGAGGTTCATAAAAGGCCCCTGAGCAGGTCTGCAAAAAACAAAGGCAACAGCTGCTCCTACCCGTGGCTCCCCTCAGTTAATCAGAGGGGGAAAACCATTTTATCTGCTGCGCATTGAATTCTACTGTCAATAGTCATGCAGGAAAATGCCAAGCCAGGGAGGGGTCTGGATAACCTTGCGACACAAAACATATTCATTTTGGCATCTTCCTGGTACTTTACAAAAGGACTTCTGAAGTCTTTTCAGTCTCCTTCCTTCAGAGTACACATAAATAAATTAACAGCCAACGAGATTAGGTAGACAGTGTTATGGAAAAAATTATTCATGGCACTTGTTTAAAAAATGGTAAGGTAGACTCTATTTAGGAGCGCTACTATAATTTTTTTTTTTTAAATTGGGAAGAGAGATTGGGATCAACTCCAAACATAACAACTGGGAATTTATAGTAAAGGAACAAGGAGGCCAGGATAGGGGGCGTGCAAGTCAGTGGATGGAAAATTCCTAAGAGGAAACACAAGGGGTTGGGGGAACCTGGCTAAATGGACGTAACAGAATTCTTGCTGAAGGAGGGTCAGGGTGGTCAGATGTCAGCTGTGGGCTGGAGAGGTGGATGCGGAACCTTATCAGATATGGAGGGTGATCAGATATGGAGGACTGGGGACTCTGGCTAAACTGACTATGCAGAGACGGAAATGGAAGCTCAAAATCGGGGCCAAAGTGAGAAGACAGTTTAGAGGACACTGAGTAGAATTTGGTCAAGGAGAGACTCTTTGTCAGTAGATGGTGTCAGAACCAAGCCTGAAACCAGGTGCCCTGGCTCTGGGCTTGGACTGGCTCTGCTGTCAGTTGAAATAGCTGTGCAGACAACAATTCTGAGTCCTTCTGTGTTCAGAGATCTCCAGACCAACCTCAGGTTCAATGTTTCAGTAGAAGGACTTATGGAACTCATCAAAGCTGTTATACTAACAGCTAATCATTTATTGTAATGAAAGGATACCAGTTAAAATCAGCAATGAAATTAAGATGCACAGGGCAGGTTCCAGGAAAAACCAGGAGCAAGTTTCCAGTTGTCCTGTTGTAGTGGACAGGGCTATCTGGACAGTGCTTCCTTCTCCTAGCAATGACATATGACCACACGCATGGAGTATTGCCAATCAGGGAAGCTACGTGAGCCTAGGGGTTCAAAGCATTAATTGAGGGTTGGTCACATAGCCATGGCTGATCTTGGTCTTTAGCCCCTCCAGAGGTCAAGTTGATACGGTGGCTCGAGGTCTTTGGGTAAACAAAGACACACTTATCAGGCAGGATATTCCAAGGCTTGTAGGTTATTTCCCAGGAGCCAGGCAAGGGCCAAATCTTTCTTTGGAATGTGCAGGGTAAGGACAATTCACTGAGCTACTTCTCCAGTGGATATCCCCTCATCAAAAAAATTAATTTAAAACAGTTGATTTCTTGGCCAGATGTTGCTGTTCAGCTGCTGATTCCTTCTAAGGCTTGACTCCAGTACTTGTTAGAGTGCTAGGTTACCCCTGATGTAAAAGTTCTTATGGAAAGTGGAACTTTTCTCTCATTTCATTTTTTAAAGAACACTGATAGCTTTTTATAAAATGTCTGGTAACAGAATCTTTGTACTAGAGCGAGCAAGGTGTTTTTAATGAATAAAAAGAACATATTTTCATTATAAACAATTACCATAAACTTGGCGGCTTAAAACAACAGAAATTTATTCTTTCACAGTTCTGGAGGCCTGAAGTCTGAAATGAGTATCACTGGACTGAAACCAAGGTGTCAGAAAGACCCTGCCTCCTCCTGAAGCTCTGGGGTGAGATTCATCCTTTGCTTCTTACAGCTCCCGGAAGTCGCCAGCATTCCAGAGCTGGTGGTTGCGTCACTCCAGTCTCTGTCTTCACCATCACACTGCTTCCTGCTCTTCCACATATGTCAAATCCTCCCTCTGCCTTTCTCTTACAAGGACACTAATGATTGCATTTAGTCCAACCCAGATAACCCAGAATAATTTCCTTGTCTCAAGACCCTTTATTTAATCACATCTGCATCGTTTCTCCCTACCCCCCAATAAAGTAACCTCCCTAGGTTCCAGAGATTAGGACATGGATATCCTCTGGAGAACTAACTTCTTTTCCAGTTTACTACTGAATCTTTCTGGGATTTCTAAGACATTTGAAAAAATGAATTTTTTGGATTTACCAAACATTTTTAAGATTACCTATGGTAAGTCAGTCAGTAAGCACTGGACTCATTAGGCTAAAAAAAAAAATGATATACTAAAGATGGAGGGATATTATAGCATAGTGTCTGAACAAATATTTTATTTATTTTTTTATATCCAACAGAATAAAGAACTCCTATTTGTCATTTGGATAGGTCCATTAGCACAGGTCAAATATTTTAAATTAAAATTTTGTCTTTCATTTTCACCAATTTCTAAATGAAGAAATTAGGGGTAATATGCATGATGACTATATCTTTATGTGAAGAGTGAAGGACATACTTAACAAAATTATTTAGTTAATCCAAGATTCCAAGACTGCTTGGTGGGGTGCAGGGTGGGATGGCATTGGTGAGGAGGAAAAGCAGTTTTGGGTACCTATCCAAAACTGTGGGTTAGACTCTAAAGGATATCCATAATTCAGCTCCATTTTGTCCAACCTTATTTCCTATCCTTCTCCAATATATGCCCAGAGTGGGTACAGTTAGATTAGGAAATCATTCTTTAAAACCTGGGAGTTAGGGGCTTCCCTGGTGGTCCAGTGGTTAAGAATCCACCTTGCAATGCAAGGGATACTGGCTCAGTTCCTGATGCAGGAAGAGTCCGCATGTCTTGGAGCAACTAAGCCTGTGTGCCACAGCTGCTGAGGCCACGTGGTGCAGCTTCTGAAGCTCACACGCCTAGAGCCTGTGCTCTGCAACAAGAGAAGCCGCCGCAGTGAAAAGCTTGCATCACAGTGAAAAGCAGTCCTGCTCTCCACACCTAGAGAAAGCTCACATGCAGTAACAAAGACCCACCACTGCCAATAAATAAACAAATAAATCTTAAAAAGAATAAACAAGATGCTAATTATTAAAAGTCACTAAAGAAACAAAACCTGGGAGTTAGACTCAGGAAAAAAGTCACATCTTCTGCTTGTGTCTGAAGCTCCAGCATTACTAAACACAGCAATATCGGGAGTTCAGCCTGCAGCGAGTCCCCGTAGCGTTGGTGTAGATGGTGTGGTGCAAGGGAGCCCAAGGCAGGAGACAGCCCTCCTCACCTGACACTGAACAGGACGTTT
Source organism: Antilocapra americana (assembly GCA_007570785.1). Taxonomy (NCBI): domain Eukaryota; kingdom Metazoa; phylum Chordata; class Mammalia; order Artiodactyla; family Antilocapridae; genus Antilocapra; species Antilocapra americana. The sequence goes on along the minus strand of ML664163.1, from coordinate 11,327,784 downwards.
CCGTCAGGGTGGACACGCAGCATGATGTTCTCCATGGTTGTGTCATGGATGAAGGATCTCTTAGAATGGACAAAGAAGATGTCAGGCACCCAAATCTTTTCGATTAATCTGTGATCAAAAGTCATACTTTTGTTGGTCTTGCTGGGAAAGGCGAGCCTTTCATCTTTCCAGTAATGCCTGAGATAAAAAGTCATTGTAAAGTCCTAGGCAGGGAGGAAAAGAGACAAGTCAAGGCCAGCAGAAATATGGTTCCGGATGACCAGTCAGTACTATCAGTCTCCATTGGTTTCTGTAGGTGTTAACGACCTGTACCTGAATGGCTTATATTATATCTCCAGGTAGATTCAGAATGAAGCTACTGAGCTTCTGTCACAGAGCCTCTCCTCACCTGGACGCTGGTGAATGCTGAGCGTTTCTGAAAACCATCAAGTATTCAAGTTGCTGAGGGGAAACAGGTAATAAGTGGGACGCATTTCTACCTGAGCACTCTGGTAGATTACCTAAGATGATCTCAGAAGAGAGGGACCTGAAACTTCATGGTCTGGTATTTTATTTTGATTTTTTCTGGTATTTTAGTTTGCTTTTTCTCTCACTGTAAATAAATATTCACTTTTATGATTGATTTTATACCCATATATTTCTACTGTTTTTGTTAAAGCAGTCCTCCCCAAGTTGAATAAACTATAGTCCTATAAGAACCTGAAAACGACATTTATTGGAGTTTTTAAGCATTTTAATGGAAAATATGTTGTCAGAGGGGCTTCCCTGGTGGCTCAGTGGTAAAGAATCCTCCTGCAGTGCCGGAGATGTGGGTCAATCCCTGGATCTATACGATACCCTGGAGAAGGGAATGGTACAGTATTTGTGCCTGGAGAATCCCATGGTCAGAGAAGCCTGGTGGGCTACAGTCCCTGGGGTTGCAAAATAGCCAGACACAACTGAGCCACTAAACAACAGCAATGTTGACAGAAGTCCTGAGAAAGATGGTGATCTTCAGCTTGAGACACAGAACAAATACCAGGAAATGGTGGTGCTGGAATTGTAGTGTGCCAAAAATCACTTGAGCATTTGTTAATATGGCACATCCCCCAGAAGCTAGTTCTCAGAGATTCTGATCCAGTATGACTCAAGATTTTAAATTGTTTATATGCATTCCAGTTGCAAGGAGGCAAGGATGAGGGGGGAAAGCTATATTAACATTATTTTAGCAGAAAAAAATTTGCTTAATCAATTATTTGAGTTTTGTTTGGCTCTCAGGTACGAGTATTTTGTTTGTTTGAATAGAAATTCTATCTTCACCTAAGTTACAGGATGTAGGTAATGACAATGTATTTCACATTTCAGAACTGCTTATTTCTTACTATCATTTATTTGTCAACAACACTCAAATTCTTCTTGAAATAACACATATAATAGAGCTTCAAGATTTATTACACGAGCGAAGGACAAATCTCAGCAAACCACAAACAAGTCATCAAGTAATGATGAGCTCATTCGTTTTTCTTAGGATCAGAATAGAGGTACATTGTATTATTGCTCTGGGTTAATCTGGGAGCACCAGCCATGTGTAATTTCGAATTAGGGTAAGAGTGAATAAATACAATGGTTCATTCATTATCATAACACCATTCCGCAGGGAATCCTGTGGGTTACTGCATGGATTGCTTTAATAAGCATATATTTGTGTTCAGATGCTCAGTCTGATCTGAAGGGCACAGGGCAAACACTGAGCCTATGAAGTCAAACGGCAGACTCTGGCACACGTCAGTGATACATCAGCATCACCACTACTTGGCACCATCATGGGAAGCAGGCTGAACTGCCCACTGGGAGGAGAGCAGGACAAAACTAGAGTGACTGAAAGAGATTTCAGAGTGAAATAAGGGAGGGTGGGAAAATGATTGATGAGAAGCAAAAGAAGCCAACACTGGGGATCACTTGATCATTTTTTCAAATTGGGCATGGAGAATGCAGACCAGTTTTTGCTGATACTGAGTACCAAGGTTCAAGTCACATAGCTAAGTATATCCTGTTCTTCGGAACACTGTAAAGCCAATAGAAGAAAAGGAGAAGAGGAAGAAAGGAATGAGAATTATAATTTGGGGCAGAGATGATAGTTAGAAAAGAATAAAGCAACTTCAACTTTATTAAGCAAAGCAGGAAAAATAAATAACATGCATAATTGAGATGATTTATTAAAACGTCAGTGATTTTGACACTACTGAGAAGCTATCCTTTCCGAAAAATCATCTCACGGAGAAACTTACCATGTCAACCTCTGATATGCTGTCAATACTTTCAACCTGGACATCTATACCCACTGGCACTGGAGACCCTTCAGAAAGAATGAGAATGTAGTGAGGAATCAGGATTATTTTTGAAAACACTTAAAGTGGAGAGAGATCAATGCTGCAAATGAATTACTTTTCAAGTTTTAATGATAAATTTCTCAATTATCTATTGATATATTATTACATATTCAGGGAGCAGACTAGCATGAAGTTCATGATTTTGGTAAATATGGGAGCCTTTCCTCTCTTGCCTAAAAATCAGTCTTTTTTACGTGGGCAGTGAATGACAGGCTAGAGGGACACATTGACAACAGTGCTACCCAGGGATGCTGCACATTCAGAAATGTCCCTTCCCAGATCAACAGAAACCATAACTTGCATTTGGGGTGAAGCAGACATCCTTAGAAATGAGAATGCTGAGAGTATTCTGAAAATCAGAATGGGAGCAACTTCAAACAGGCAAATTCTAGATGTGTGTGCAGCTGGGTCTCACAGAATCAGGCTCATATGCCCAGAGAACAAACCGAGACCAAGACAGTTCCTTGTTACACTCTTCAGAGGGTTTCATCTGTTCCTGTGTGAGGGGATGCTGATGCTAATAACTTCATTATTTGGTACTGTGTATGAAATTTGATTCATATATGTATGTGTGCTTAGTTGTGTCCAACTCTTTGCAACTCCATGGACTGTAGCCTGCCAGGCTCCTCAGTCCATAGGATTTTCCAGGCAACAATACTGGAGTGGGTTGCCATTTCCTCCTCCAGCGGATCTTCCTGACCAAGGGATCAAACCCATGTCTCCTGTGTCTCCTGCACTGGCAGTGGATTCTTTACCACTAGCACAACCTGGAAAGCCCTGATATATATATATGTTCAAATAATTTGTATATTTATACATAGACTCTTCTTCATATGTTTTCTTTCCATGGTGACCAATTCTCAAATTTTATAGCCTTTAATTAAAAACTGCTTTCACAAAAAGAATAAAATACTTAGGAGTATTTCTACCTAAAGAAACAAAAGACTTGTATATAGAAAACTATAAAACACTGATGAAAGAAATCAAAGAGGACACAAACAGATGGAGAAACGTGCCGTGTTCGTGGATTGGAAGAATCAATATAGTGAAAATGAGTATACTACCCAAAGCAATCTATAGATTCAATGCAATTCCTATCAAGCTACCAGAGGTCTTTTTCAGAGAATTAGAACAAATAATTTCACAATTTGTATGGAAATACAAAAAACCTCGTATAGCCAAAGCAATCTTGAGAAAGAAGAATGGAACTGGAGGAATCAACCTGCCTGACTTCAGGCTATACTACAAATCCACAGTCATTAAGACAGTATGGTACTGGCACAAAGACAGAAATATAGATCAATGGAACAAAACAGAAAGCCCAGAGATAAATCCACGCATCTATGGACACCTTATCTTTGACAAAGGAGGCAAGAATATACAATGGAGAAAAGACAACCTCTTTAATAAGTGGTGCTGGGAAAACTGGACAGCCACTTGTAAAAGAATGAAACTAGAACACTTTCTAACACCATACACAAAGATAAACTCAAAATGGATCAAAGATCTAAGCATAAGACCAGAAACTATAAAACTCCTAGAGGATAACATAGGCAAAACACTCTCTGACATAAACCAAAGCGGGATCCTCTATGACCCACCTCCCAGAATATTGGAAATAAAAGCACGAATAAACAAATGGGACCTAATTAAAATTAAAAGCTTCTGCACAACAAAGGAAACTATAAGCAAGGTGAAAAGACAGCCTTCAGAATGGGAGAAAATAATAGCCAATGAAGCAACGGACAAACAATTAATCTCAAAAATATACAAGCAACTCCTGCAGCTCCATTCTAGAAAAATAAACAACCCAATTAAAAAGTGGGCCAAAGAACTCAACAGACATTTCTCCAAAGAAGACATAAAAATGGCTAACAAACACATGAAAAGAAGCTCAACATCACTCATTATCAGAGAAACGCAAATCAAAACCACAATGAGGTACCACTTTACACCAGTCAGAATGGCTGCAATCCAAAAATCTACAAGCAATAAATGCTGGAGAGGATGTGGAGAAAAGGGAACCCTCTTACACTGTTGGTGGGAATGCAAACTAGTACAGCCACTATGGAAAACAGTGTGGAGATTCCTTAAAAAACTGCAAATACACCTGCCATTTGACCCAGCAATCCCACTGCTGGGCATATACACCGAGGAAACCAAAATTGAAAGAGCCATGTGTACCCCCATGTTCATCGCTGCATTGTTTACAATAGCCAGGACATGGAAGCAACCTAGATGCCCATCAACTGACAAATGGATAGGAAAGCTGTGGTACATATACACAATGGAATATTACTCAGCATTAAAAAAAAAAATTCATTTGAAGCAGTTCTATTCAGGTGGACGGAACTGGAGCCCATTATCCAGAGTGAAGTAAGCCAGAAGGAAAAACAACAATACAGTATACTAACGCATATATATGGAATTTAGAAAGATGGTAACGAGAACCCAGCATGCGAGACAGCAAAAGGAATGCAGACGTATAGAACAGACTCGTGGACTCTGTGGATGAGGGCAGGGGTGGGATGATTTGGGAGAATGGCATTGAAACATGTTAATTATCATATGTGAAATCAATCGCCAGTCCAGGATTGTTGCTCGGGGCTGGTGCACCGAGATTTCCTGGGGGGAGGGAGTTGAGAGGGAGGAGGGAGGGGGGTTCTGGAGGGGGAACATATGTACACCCATGGCGATATCATGTCATTGTATGGCAAAATCAATTAAAAAAATGCTTTCAACTATTGTTGGAAAAAAACAGAAATCTTGCCTAGATGGATCCTAAGTGGTAATTTCAGACAAGATTCTGGTATTTAGAAGGGACAGGCCAGAAAAACTTCATTCCTTATTGTCTGGATATGCTACATGTGACATATATGTGCATATAATTTAATAAAGCACCAAATTATTGTTTTTTAAATGTACTGTGTGTGTGTATGCTTACTCAGTTGTGTCTGACTCTTTGGGAACCCAAGGGACTGTAGCCTGCCAGGCTCCTCTGTCCATGGGATTATCCAGACAAGAATACTGGAATGGGTAGCCATTCCCTTCTCCAGGGGATCTTCCCAACCTAAGGATTTAACTGGGGTCTCCTGCATTGCAGATGGATTCTCTTACCATCTGAGCAACCAGGGAAACCCCAATATAATACATTATAAAACAAGACATGCCTCACCATCTATGCCTACCCCCGCCCCCATTAATTGGCTAACATTACCTTCACTGTATCTATGCAGATTCCCTCCTTTATAAATCTAAACCCTTGATATCATTCCTTACTTATAAGGATTTCAACTAGCCAGGCACTGGGCCTGTCACTAGAATATATTTCTGTTTCAGGCTGTAAGAATACCTTACTTGCATTTCAACTGCTAACTACTTCTTGTCATATTGGACCAATTCCTTCCAATAGTATTAATAATGACAATTCTATTAAAATGTTGTTTATTGATAATTATAATTAAGCATTAACTTGGGAACAGCTCAGTATTATTCCTTTTTCAGGTTTAGCTCTGATGCTTTTATTTTGTTTTGCCTTTTTTCTTTAATTGACATGTCTGTGAGTAGTCAGTTGCTTTAGTCATGTCCAACTCTTTGCATTCTTGTGCACTGTAGCCCTCCAGGCTCCTCTGTCCATGGAATTCTCCAGGCAACAATACTGGAGTGGGTTGCCATGTCTTCCTTCAGGGGATCTTCCCAACCCAGGGATAGAACCCACATCTCCTGCACTGCAGATGAATTCTTTACCACTGAGTCACTGGGGAAGCCCTCTTTAACTGGTAGAGCCATCAAAATATACACTTCATGCAAAGACCTCATCCCTGGCCCTGTCTGGCCTTTCAGGATGAGTAATTCCTCCCACTAACTCCAAAGGACTGAAGAGATGGGAGAGGCACTGGAGAGGGAACAGAACATCCTGGAGAAAATTCTGGCATTAGAGTCCTAACCAGAGCTTGAATCCAGCTCCACAACTCACATGAGAACTAGGGTCAGTAAAATCTCTAAGCTTAGGGTCCTCAACTATCAGATCCAGTAGTAGTCTCACCAAGGAGACTTATTTAAAGACTAGAAATAACACAGTTGATAAACTTAGTGGATACTCAATAAATAGCATAGAAATATGTTATTGTTACTGTAATTCAGCAGATTTACAGAGGATGACATGGTTGGATGGCATCACTACTTGATGGACATGAGTTTGAGCAACTCTGGGAGTTGGTGATGGACAGGGAAGCCTGGTATGCTGCAGTCTATGAGGTTGCAAAGAATCGGGCACAACTGAGTGACTGAACTGAACTGAACTCAGCAAAAATGTGAATCTATTCCTCAGACTACAGACCACAATTCCCAGTCTTACATTCAAACATTGAGACAATCAGTCCATTCTTCACTAAAGAATGATCCAGTGCTTCTCATTCAGTGTTTATTTTATGACAAAATGTGAGCACAACTTGGATTCAGGATGTTTATGACTTGTAAATAGGACCCAGTTACTGATGAGTATCTCTGCAAGCCAGGGCAGTCTTCTAACACCACCATACAAGGACATTCGTGCCACCACTGGACAAGCACTGGGCCCTCAGGGTTGTTTGAAGGCTGGACTGACAGTGGGGTGATAACATAGCTTGTCCATTAGGAATGGGTTCCTAAATACGTCTTAGATTTCTTCTTTCCTCCCTCCCATTTATTCTATTTTTGTTAGGATGAGCTCTTTCATCTCAAAGGAAAGTGTTTGTCCTCAGATGCTATCTGACCTCATTTTTGTCTCCTTTGCATTTAATGCCCAAGTGCATCTTCTCCCGGGTCCAGGACTTTAAACTCTGCTCTGAAATTCATGAGGACAGAGTGGAGGGTGAGGGCGAGTAAAGGCAAGATGCAAAATCATAGAATTTGGGAGCTTCTTAAATGCTCCAAAGATCCTTCTTTTTTTTTTTACAAAATGGGACCCGAGTCCCAGAGAGAAGGTGATAATAAAGCAAAAAGATTAAAAACTGTGAAATTTGTAGCCATATAAACCTGAGTTTAACCTTCTGTAATCCTTAACTCCTCTAAGCCTCAGTTTGCTCATCTGTAAAATAGGGGACATACATGTATGATCTGTGCCTAATGAGGTTGCTGTGAAACTAAATAAAAACATGCATATCAAGTCCTTAACTTAACCTAAGATTAAATGTCTTAACCAACTTATTCAGTATATAGTAATGTGTGATACATAGAACATGAATAATACCAGTTTCATAAATGCTCTTATTAATTCTCTATATAAAGCATTTGGAATATAGTAAAAATAAAACAACTATTAGGTATTACAATTAGGTGTTGATTTCCCAGGATCACTAACTAGGTAGTAGCACAGACATTTATACTGCCATATATATTATTCTATATTATATTATACCTATAAAATCATTAATATTACTTGCATGCATGCTGGAATAAGGGGAGCTACATAAAAGTTATTCATCTTATTTGTGTAGTGCATTTAAAATACTTGATATATTACCTCATGTTATCATTACAGCCACTTTGTTAGTTAGCTAGATAGAACCAATTTAGTTCCATTTGACAGATGAGGGAACTCATGCTCAGCAAGGTTGAAGAACTTGCCTGAAAACTGGAGCTGGTTAATGCAGGAATACAGCCAGTCCCCCCCGGCTCCCAATCTGGTCCTCCTGTTTGACAAGCAAAGACTACACAAGTGGCTTTTACAACTTCAGCTTTTGTTTTAACTCAGTAGCCAGTATCTAGATGCTGAATTGATTTCACTTTAAAGAAACATAGAATTCATCATCTATAAAACTAAAACAAAAAAAAAAAGCCCTTAGTTATGGGAGATGTAAAGGGTAGGGATAGCATAAATAAAGAAAATGAGCTGCAATTTATAACCCAAGTTAAACAATGGCTCCCTTAAATTTATATCCTCCTGTTTCCACATAATGAGTCAATTAATCTTCTAATGCTTTATAAAAGTAAAAAACACTGCAGTAGCAGCTGGTTTTAATGTTAAAGCTAATTAGGAAAACATTAAGGCAGGAGAAGTGCTGAAGTTACATTTAGCTCAAGAGGAAAGAAGAATGTGTGTGTGTGTTGTGTTATGGACAAGTATAAAGAAAGAGAAGATAAATTTAAGCCTGTCTTTTATATCCTGAAGCCTGATTTTCCCAGGAAAGCAGGCTTGAGAGAACAGAGAATGGGTCACCGGTATAAAATGCTGTTCTGACCAAAACAAGAGAAGGTTAAGGACTATATTTCACAGAGCTACCAGACTGACACTGCTGGCTGAATTTATGGATTTTTTCTGCCTGAACTGACTGAATACACAAGCCACTTGGATACCATTTAGCCCCAGTCTATGACTGTCAGAAAAATTTCTTAGTCGTCGGTTGATTTGCCACCTGCCACTAAGTAGTACATTTCCATTGCATTTTTAATGACCCCCACAAAGTAGCCTCAGGGAAAAAAAATTGTTTTAAAAATTCTTAACACGTATCCCTAACACATCAAGAGAAGTGGAAATTTAAGATCAATTTTATGTTTTTCTGGGGGGTGGGGGTGATACAGAGGAGGGAGAAAGAAGGCATAAATGTTTTAAGATAAAAGCTTTGGGTGGGCTCTTGGCAATTTATGACGGTACTTGTCAAATTGTAAAGTGTAGTCGAATCACCTGGGGATCTTGTTAAAATGCAGATTTTTATTCAGAAAGCCTGGGGTGGGGCCTGATCTTCTGCATGTCTAACTAATTCCCAAGCATGTCTAACTAACTCTGCAGCTGGTCCTTGGAACATTTTGAGTTACCAAGTGTAGAGTGCTTGTTTCAAGGTCCAAATTCAAGGGCAGCAATCTTTCTCTTAATCTCTCTGGCTTTCAGTGGTCTAAAATAAACCCATAAAACCCTTTCCTCTAGGATAGGAATTCATTTAATTGACGAACCTAGCCTAACAGGAATTAGGGCAGCTTTTTGAACTCGTATAGAAGGGAATATATCATTTTGGGCTGCTAATCACTACTCCAGAGAGGCCAGTTCCAAGCTATTCCTGTGCATCTGGAGCCCCCTAATGGCTCCAAGTACCCACACCCGGCCAAGTTTAAATTAAAAAAAATTTCCCCAGGTATATTGTGGGAGGGGAGAGATTTTAGAGACTCTTTAGAATTGTCGAGATTGGATTGCCAGTCCAGGTTCGATGCATGAGACAGGGTGCTCGGAGCTGGTGCCCTGGGATGACCCAGAGGGATGGGATGGGGAGGGAGGTGGGAGGGGAGTTCAGGATGGGGAAAACATGTACACCCTTGGTGGATTCATGTCAATGTATGGCAGAACCACTACAATATTGTAAAGTAATTAGCCTCCAATTAAAATAAATAAATTTATTAAAAAAAAAGAATCATCAAGACCAAAGTCCAGAATACCTGCCTTACAGCTGCAGAGTATATTATCCAAACTTTGGGCAAATTTTGTTGGGGGAAATAAACAGTTTATTGGGAACGGCAGTTAAAAGTACATCTTCAGGAGAATTGTGGTACGGATCACACATCTGAGTAGTGATGTAAAAAAAAAAAAAGGAATTTAAAAAATGGATTTGTAGTTAGTAAAAAAAAAAAGCATACATCTTTAAACCTGACTGATTTTGAGGCTTATACAATTCTTAAATTAGGTTCAATAAATGTGAGAAATGCTCCTGAAAAACAAAATATTATACTCACCACGAATTAATCTGATGCTAATAATCTAATTCAGTAGTTATCAAATGTGATTCTCAGACCAGCAGAATCAACATCACCAAGAAATGTATAAGACATGAGAATTGGTGACCTCACTCAAATCTACTGAATCAAAACCTCTGTGGGTGAGGCCCAGTGATCTGGGTGCTAAGAAGCCCCTAGGGGACTCTGATGCCTGCTGAAACTTGCATCATCAACCTAATAAAGGGCTTCCCTGGTGGCTCAGACAGTAAAGAATCTGCCTACAATGTGGGAGACCTGGGTTTGATTCCTGGGTTGAGAAGATTCCCCTGGAGGAAGGCATGGCAACCCACTTGAGTATTCTTCCCTGGATGGACAGAGGAGCCTGGTAGGCCACAGTCCATGCGGTCACAAAGAGTTGGACGTGACTGAGCAATTAAGCACACACACACAACCTATAAAATCAAAACCAGCCCCTTAGAATTGCAGCCCAATGGATTCCAGAAAATTAAAGAACAAAAATCAAACAATCCTTAACGTAAGAGTTACCTGATGTACTTTTCAATTTTACCAGTTAACATATTAGTTTTCTGTGGTACCTACCTGTGTGTTGTGCTTCCCTTTGTCATAACCACAATATGATGAGTATCGAGGTCTTCCCACCCACACCAAGTACTTGAAGTGTTAATTATCAAAAAGTGGTACCTATTCTACTGTTGGGGGATCCTGGTTCCTCCCCCCACACTCACTTCTCTTACCTCCACGTCTCTAGCATGAAAAGTTGTCAGTTCAGGAAATTGCAGGTGTGTGAGACCTTAGTTCAGGAGCAGGAGAGTCAGGATGAATTTAGCACTAAGGGGGAGAGTACAGCTTAACTGGGTGATTTTACCACACCCTGTGTATCTCTGAAAAGCTTGGTACCCCCAGGGATGCAACTATATGCTCCTCTGACAGGAGGAAAGGCTTTTTTCCCAGTAATATATCCTCCTACTGTGGTTTGCTTCTGTTCTCCTTACCTGTCATTGCATCTTGGTTCTACCACATTACTTTTTTCATGGCCTTGAGAACATTTCTTCATTTCTCTAAACCCTAATCTCCACATTGTAATATTAGGGTCGCAACACCTACTTCATAGGGTCACTGCAAGCGTGGAATGAGACAGTGCATTAAAGGGCTTAGCACAGTGCCTGGCACTCCAACATTTCAATCAATTTTTATTGCTAGGTGCAATTAAAAGAAAAAAACCTCAGCAGAGGTGGTTCACAGGGAGCTATGCATTTGGCAGACTAGTTCTTCAACAAAAGTCAGGCATTCCAGCTCATAAGCATGTTTCACAAGATTTTATGAATACCATCATATAGTTTATTAAACAGATTTTAATTAAAACAATATATTGCTGTATGGGCAAGATATATCCATTCACTATTTTTGAACACGTATTATTTATTGAACACACTTTTTGTGATAATGTATACAGTAAACAATGGGTCATTTTGGCTAATTTAAACTGCATAAATTATCAACTGCTCTTATTCAAGAGAAGATAATTGTAAAAGGTTTTTGTTTCTTTTTCTTTTTTAAACTGATGGCATTGTGTTTTGGTCTTAATGGCTTCAAATTTTCAACTGAGTTTTGACAACACAACGGATTATAACACAGGAGTTTTGTAAAGATAGTGCTCACCTCCAAATCCAGGTCTCATCGCAAAATCATGGTCCTCTATGCGGAGGATTTGTTTATATCTCAGGGGCCACAGTTTGGTACTGTCTTCTTTCCTCATTCTAGTTTCTTGTTTGCTGTACCTCCAAGGGAGAAAAATGCTTTTGAGATACTTGTGCTTCTGGATATTTTGATTTAGTTTAGCTTTCTGTGCTCAACATGGTATGCTCCAAAATAGACACATAAAGCTCGTTTTCTCAGTTCATATTACATATAGACAAAGATCAACCAACATTTACTCTTTCTTTCACAAGGGTGGGGCAGGTAAGGTAAAGTACCTTGAGTGACACACTTGAGTGAGGATGTGGTCCTGACAATGTGGTTTTTAGTAGGAAAACCTGGTCACTAGCACCTGGGTAGAGATGATCAACCTTCAGACCCATGGACCCCAACCCAGATCAATTAAACCAGAACCAGAGGGCACAGGGCCTAGGAATCTGCATTCAACATGGTACCTAAGTGATTCTTGGAGTCACAGAAATTAAACTGCCTCTTGCACTAAGATAGTGTTCAGAAAAAGCAAAACAGAAGACCTGAAAACTGTAAACTGATGAAAACAGTGTTTTACAAAATGTGCAAAAAGTATAGGCTCTGGTTGGGATTCGAGGAAGAATCCCTGTAGTAGATTCTGGAACTGAGGGAGGGCTATGGGCATGGAGAGGAATCCCAGGGGAGAATGGATGCTCTGGTAGTTGACTGGACCTATGATTGGTCCAGTGGTGAAGCAGGTGTACTTCTTAGGGCAAGGGCAAAGTGGGTGGCCTTTCCGGTGAGCGTGGAGACCTGCTCTGGGAGCGAAGCCCGTGGCTCCCTGGGGCTCTGAACACAGGCAAGTTGCTCGGTCTCCCTGACTCATGTCCTGTGCAGTGACACATGCTTCCCAGACCTGTTCTAAGGGTGGGGGCAGGATGTCTGTGGCAGCACAGTCCCTCTGTAAGTGACAGGCAGCCGGCTTCTTGTCCCAGCTGCCCGAGACCTTGCTCAGTCCCTCTTCCAGAAGAACATTCCTGGGCTCCCCTGGTGTCTCAGAGGTAAAGAGTCTGCCTGCCAATGCAGGAGACACAGGTTCCATCCCTGGTGCAGGAAGACCCTATACACCGTGGAGCAATGAAGCCCATGCACCGCAACTATTGCGCCTGTGCTCTAGAGCGTGGCAACTGCAGCAAGAGAAGCCACCAAAACGAGAAGCCTGCAGCTGGATGGTAACCCTGGCTCACTGCAATTACAGAGCACCCACACAGCAACGAAGACCCAGCAAGGCCATACACGCATAAATAAAATTATTTTTTTAAAAAGAACATTCCTGTCAGCGTCACTGTCATCCTCAGCAGCACCAACAACACAAGACGCCGAGGGCTCTGCTAGGCAAGTTCTAGTTACTCTTTCTTGATTGGCTTTTGCATTGATACGTGTCTTCTTCAGGAAATACACATCAATTTTTAATGTAATACTTGTGGACACAATTTCTTAACTCAATACTTTGATGGTGAGGATTTCACATCCTGAAGCATCTGGTTTAAGAAATATGTCCAGGTTTATGGGCAATGGAGAGCACCCAGTATGATCTTTAAGTACAGAAGTTTCTGGCTGAAACCCTCAGAGATTTATGTATGCATTTTTGCCATTGATAGAAATAGGGAAGTTGGAAGAACAAATCTGATTTTGAGAGGAAGACAAATGAATTCGATTTTAAACACAAGTTATTTTATCCTATGAATAACTGACACACAGAACTATTTCTTCCAAGGATCTCTTAACTACAAAACCTCTTTCAAGAAGCTAGAATGATCCATTGATTGAAAAAGTAATAGCAATTAGTTTTTATTAAATGCCTACTGTGTTCCAGGCCCCCTACCACATGTTTTGTAAATACTATATTCTTTGGCATGAATCTCAATTACCAGGTTTGTTGGGCTCCTTGCCCAGAGTTCCTGATTCCATAGTTTCAGGGTATGAGAATTTGCATTTATAACAATTTCTCAGGAGAACTACTGGTCTGGAAAATAATAGACATTTTATAAAAGCTAGCTGGTTGTTATTATTTTAAGAAAAATGGAATGTTACCTTGGGTGGAAATTCATGGAAATTTGTGAACGTCTTTAGTAATATAACACAACGGCAAGCTCTAGTACTCTTTTTAAAAGCATAGCCCTCCAGAGATTGGAAGGGATGAATCTTAATTAAGAATCCCCAGAATATCGATCTCAGAAATTCCATCCAGAGGAACAAAAAATTTTTTAAACTTTAAAATAGAACATAGGAAAGCAAAGACAGAATGCCCCTCCCCCAAATATCACCCTGTCCCTTTCTGGCAGTTGTGTTATTTAAGGATATTCTGTATGTTGTATCTTTTGCATGTGGCTTCCCTAATGGAGAAAAAGGAATCCTAATAAATTTCCAGAATCATAATCCTCAAAAAAAAAAAAAAAGAAGAATTCCCAGAACAATGAACATGTAGCCTGCTATGAAAGGGAAGAGGCTTCCTAGGTGGCACAGTGGTTACGAATCTTCTTGCTCAGCAGGAGACAGGGTTCAATCCCTGGGTTGGGAAGATCTCCTGGAGTAGGAAATGGCAACACACTCCAATATTCCTGACTGGGAAATGCCACGGACAGAGGAGCCTGGCGGGCTACAGTCCATGGGGTCGCAGAGTTGGACATGACTGAGTGACTGAGCGTGCGTGCATGAAAGGCATTCCTGGCGGTACCTGAAAGCACACTCACCTCTCCTTACCTGAGGGCTCTACTTATGTGTAGTGAGATGTCCTATGTTTACTTACCTTTGACTTTATACACCATCTATTTCTCAAAAAGGTTTATGTGGCTTAGACATCCTCTGAAATAATCTTGAAAATCTCAAACATATTTAAGTAGTCATCTTCTCTGTTTTCATCATAAAGTTTAAAATTAAATATTTGTAATTTAAAATGAAACTTATATTCCTCCTTTAAATGTATCCAATGAACCTGAAATACTCAAAATATGCATTTTAAAATACATGAATAAGCTCCTCTTTAAAAACCAGAAGTTTTGTCTCATTCCTCGATTTCTTGAAACTTGTATTTCCATTTTATTTTCTTCATTGAATTTTATCACCTATCATACTTCTTTCCGAGAAGACATGTATACACATTGAAGTAAATTCTTTTGTAGCCTCTATGACTATTAAAAATGGAGCAAAACATAACTCATATAAATATTGATAAATAATTATAAAACTTATGATTGAATTTTATTGGAGAAGTATTTCTTTTTGTTTTAAATTTTTTATGTCTTTTTTCTTCTTTACATTATCGTGTTGGTTTTGCCATACATTGACATGACTCTGCCATGGGTAAACATGTGTTCCCCTTCCAGAACCCCCTTCCCACCTCCCTCCCAATTCCCTTTCTCTGGGTCATCCCAGTGCACCAGCCCTGAGCATCAAACCTGGGCTGAGGATTGATTTCACATATGATAATTTACATGTTTCAATGCTGTTCTCCCATATCATCCCACCCTTGCCCTCTCCCATAGAGTCCAAAAGACTGTTCTATACATCTGCATTTCTTTTGCTCTCTTGCATAATGGGTTCTCGTTACCATCTTTTTGAACTCCATATATGTGCATTAGCATACTGAATTGTTGTTTTTCCTTCTGGCTTACTTCACTCTGGATAATAGGCTCCAGTTCCGTCCACCTGAGTAGAACTGATTCAAATGTATTCTTTTTAATGGCTGAGTAATATTCCATTGTGCATATGTACCACAGCTTTCTTATCCATTCGTCTGTTGATGGGCATCTAGGTTGCTTCCATGTCCTGGCTATTGTAAACAATGAACATTGGGGTACACGTGTCTCTTTCAATTCTGGTTTCCTCAGTGTGTATGCCCAGCAGTGGGATTGCTGGGTCATATGGCAGTTCTATTTCCAGTTTTTTAAGGAATCTCCACTTTGTTCTCCATAGTGGCTGGACTAGTTTGCATTCCCACCAACAGTGTAAGAGGGTTCCCTTTTCTCCACATCCTCTCCAGCATTTATTGCTTGTAGACTTTTGGATGGCAGCCATTCTGACTGGTGTAAAGTGGTACCTCATTGTGGTTTTGATTTGCATTTCTCTGATAATGAGTGATGTTGAGCATCTTTTCATGTGTTTGTTAGCCATTTTTATGTCTTCTTTGGAGAAATGTCTGTTTAGTTCTTTGGCCCACTCTTTGATTGGGTCGTTTATTTTTCTCGAATGGAGCTGCAGGAGTTGCTTGTATATTTTTGAGATTGTTTGTCCGTTGCTTCGTTTGCTATTATTTTCTCCCATTCTGAAGGCTGCCTTTTTACCTTGTTTTTAGTTTCCTTTGTTGTGCAGAAGCTTTTCATTTTAATTAGGTCCCATTTGTTTATTTGTGCTTTTATTGCCAATATTCTGGGAGGTGGGTCATAGAGGATCCTGCTTTGGTTTATGTCAGAGAGTGTTTTGCCTATGTTTTCCTCTAGGAGTTTTATAGTTTCTGGTCTTATGTTTAGATCTTTGATCCATTTTGAGTTTATTTTTATGTATGGTGTTAGAAAGTGTCCTAGTTTCATTCTTTTACAAGTGGCTGTCCAGTTTTCCCAGCACCACTTATTAAAGAGATTGTCTTTTCTCCATTGTATATTCTTGCCTCCTTTGTCAAAGATAAGGTGTCCATAGATGCGTGGATTTATCTCTGGGCTTTCTATTTTGTTCCATTGATCTATATTTCTGTCTTTGTGCCAGTACCATACTGTCTTGATGACTGTGGATTTGTAGTATAGCCTAAAGTCAGGCAGGTTGACTCCTCCAGTTCCATTCTTCTTTCTCAAGATTGCTTTGGCTATTCGAGGTTTTTTGTATTTCCATACAAATTGTGAAATTATTTGTTCTAATTCTCTGAAAAAGACCTCTGGTAGCTTGATAGGAATTGCATTGAATCTATAGATTGCTTTGGGTAGTATACTCATTTTCACTATATTGATTCTTCCAATCCATGAACACGGTATATTTCTCCATCTATATGTGTCCTCTTTGATTTCTTTCATTAGTGTTTTATACTTTTGTATATATAGGTCTTTTGTTTCTTTAGGCAGATATACTCCTAAGTATTATTTTTGTTTTGATGGTGAATGGAATTGTTTCCTTAATTTCTCTTTCTGTTTTCTCATTGTTAGTGTATAGGAATGCAAGAGATTTCTCTGTGTTGATTTTATATCCTGCAACTTTACTATATTCTGATTAGTTCTAGTAATTTTCTGGTAGAGTCTTTAGGGTTTTCTATGTAGAGGATCATGTCATCTGCAAACAGTGAGAGTTTTACTTCTTTTCCAATCTGGATCCCTTTCATTTTTTTATCTGCTCTGATTGTTGTGGCCAAGACTTCCAAAACTATGTTGAATAGTAGTGGTGAGAGTGGGCACCCTTGTCTTGTTCCTGACTTTAGGGGAAATGCTTTCAGTTTTTCACCATTGAGAATAGTGTTTGCTGTGGGTTTGTCATATATAGCTTTTATTATGTTGAGGTATGTTCCTTCTATTCCTGCTTTTTGGAGGGTTTTTATCATAAATGGATGTTGAATTTTGTCAAAGGCTTTCTCTGCATCTATTGAGATAATCATGTGGTTTTTATTTTTCAGTTTGTTAATGTTGTGTATTACATTGATTGATTTGTGGATATTGAAGAATCCTTGCATCCCTGGGATAAAGCCTACTTGATCATGATGTATGATCTTTTTAATGTGCTGTTGGATTCTATTTGCTAGAATTTTTTTAAGGATTTTTGCATCTAAGTTCATCAGTGATATTGGCCTGTAGTTCTTTTTTTTGTGGCATCTTTGTTGGGTTTTGGAATTAGGGTGATGGTGGACTCATAGAATGAGTTTGGAAGTTTACCTTCCTCTGCAATTTTCTGGAAGAGTTTGAGTAGGATGGGTGTTAGCTCTTCTCTAAATTTTTGGTAGAATTCAGCTGTGAAGCCATCTGGTCCTGGGCTTTTGTTTGTTGGAAGATTTCTGATTACAGTTTCAATTTCCGTGCTTGTGATGGGTCTGTTAAGATTATCTATCTCTTCCTGGTTTAGCTTTGGAAAGTTGTACTTTTCTAAGAATTTGTCCATTTCTTCCAAGTTGTCCAGTTTATTTGCATATAGTTGCTGATAATAGTCTCTTATGATCCTTTGTATTTCTGTGTTTTCTGTTGTGATTTCTCCTTTTTCATTTCTAATTTTGTTGATTTGGTTTTTCTCCCTTTGTTTCTTGATGAGTCTGGCTAATGGTTTGTCAATTTTATTTATCTTCTCCAAGAACCAGCTTTTGGCTTTGTTGATTTTTGCTATGGTCTCTTTTGTTTCCTTTGCATTTATTTCTGCCCTGATCTTTAAGATTTCTTTCCTTCTACTAACCCTAGGCTTCTGCATTTCTTCCTTTTCTAGTTGCTTTAGGTGTAAAGTTAGGTTATTTATTTGACTTTTTTCTTGTTTCCTGAGGTAAGCTTGTATTGCTATGAACTTTCCCCTTAGCACTGCTTTTACAGTGTCCCATAGGTTTTGGGTTGTTGTGTTTTCATTTTCATTCATTTCTATGCATATTTTGATTTCTTTTTTGATTTCTTCTGTGATTTGTTGGTTATTCAGCAGCGTGTTGTTGAGCCTCCATGTGTTGGAATTTTTAAATGCTTTTCTCCTGTAGTTGATATCTAATCTCACTGCATTGTGGTCAGAAAAGATGCTTGGAATGATTTCATATATACACATTGAAATAAATTCTTTTGTAGCCTCTATGACTATTAAAAATGGAGCAAAACATAACTCATATAAATGTGATAAATTATTATTAAAATTATGATTAAATTTTATTGGAGAAGTATTTCTTAATAAAGTGGTGGTACATTTTCCCTATTTTGTGTATCTGTGTATGGATATTACTCATTGCACCTGTTATTTCTTGTCTTTTTTGATAAAGCCCCTCTAATAGATGTGAAGTGATGTCTCATGGTTTTGATTTATATTTCCTTGGTCCTATTTTTCACTTCTATAGCTGAAAATACAGAAAACCTTTGTTCATGGACATAGAATTGGAAGAAATTTCATTTCAGGACTATAACTTAAACAGTTTCTTCTGACTTATTTTTCAAAATTCACATTGTGGTGTATCATCAAGAATTCTTTCTAATGATTTATAACCTGACAAATCAAGTGGGTTCTTTCTTCAATATTGTTGAAGACAAAAAAAGAAAAACAGGAAAAAGGAAAACAGTTTGGGAAAGGATGTGTTATTTAAACTAAAGTCATCAGCTTCCTTAACAATAACATCTGTAAATGATTCTTTGTACCTGTGTAACACACATGGTTAAGATTCATAAAAAGGAAGAGGTGTGTGTGCTTTTATTTTGCCAAATAGGACAGAGAAATCATTAAAGGGAGGCTACAGAGAAGATTGCAGGCAAATTTTCAGGCGGATCCATTTTAGGAAAGAGGTCAGAGGAAGTCAGAGATCCAGAAATAATTATTTTAAAACTTTTCATGCTCACATGTGCCTCTGGGTACTTGCATGCACCCTTAGGGGAACATTATCCTCTAGGAGCATAAATGCCCTATTTGAAAATCCCTGACTTAAAAAAAAAAAACATACAAGTAGAAAGGTTAATAAAATGAAGACAAATAGAACAGACAATGGCAAGAGAAGCAAATGTACTTAATAAGGGAGGTTAATTTATGACAGAGAATCAGATTTAGCCCAGAACTTTCTGGTCTGATTTCATATAAGAATCATTTGAAGCCCCTTTGTCTTCTGCCTTCTTCCCTTTCCTAGAAAAAATGATTCTGCTTTTAGTAGTTACTGAAAGAAAACTTTTGTATTAAATTGGAAAACTTTGCATGAAAATCTGAATTCTTCTTTTGAAAAATCAGGAAATCTAGTGACACCGGGCTGAAGTTCTCTTCCAAGGAGAAAAGTCTTAACTTGACCAGCCTCTGCCCCCAGAGGAACATTGAGCCTATAATTACCTCAGTCTCTGCCAGTCACTTCTGTCTTACTGGCATAGCAGTTTGAATTGGCAGTCTCTAGGACACACCTGGCTTCTCCGTTAGGTTCTCGATGTGCTGCTAACAAATGTTTACCAAGGGACTCCCCAGGAAAAGAAGCCCTGTTTGTAGTGTTTGCTGATTTCCATACTGTCATCATAGCTGATTTCAAGCTATGGATATGACAGAGAAGTGTGCAGCCCATTGTATAGTATAGTACAATACAATGTAATATAATGTAAGGTTTGTGTATGGTAGTATACTACAGTTTATATGATAATATAGTACTCTATATTAGTGTAATACACAATACAATCTATACAGTAGTATACTATGCTATATAGTAGTATACAACTACATAGTATACACCATATGGTATATATAGTACTAGTGTACCATATACAGTTACACTATACTATGGGTATGTACTAAACTACATTGAGGGCAGGAGGAGAAGGGGATAACAGAGGATGAGATGGTTAGATGGCTTCATCGACTCAGTGGACATGAATTTGAGCAAACTCCAGGAGACAGTGAAGGACAGGGAAGCCCGGCATGCTGCAGTCCATGGGGTTGCAAAGAGTTGGACATGACTGAGTGACTGAACAACAACAACAGAGCACAATATATTACAGTATAATGTAGTATTTCTTCCAGACATAAATAGATATAAATAGTGGAGAACAATATACAATAGTAACATGTAGTAAAGTAGTTAGGAAATGGTGAACTTTAAGTATTTATTACTTTCCTTAACAATCATTTATTTAATTGTATGTTTATATAAGTTAATTTTTAATAAGTTTATTTTTAGCAGCCTTAAAATTTCACAACTGGCCCTTGCAAGCTGATTTACACAGAAACTGGGCGCTCTGCTGATGACTCTTAAGGCTGAGACCGTATATTCTTCTTAACTCCCAACCCAATACTTGTCATTACAGAAGGCACTCAATACAATTGCTGAAAGGACGAATAAATATTCAGTAAGTCTGGATGCCTAATCCTCTTTGCATCACTGGGGAGCCAGATCTCTCCCCCAGGTCAAACAGGAACATTTCCCCCTGCCATACCTAATTTATTCACCAACTCCTCCTCTCCCCTACTTTGTTTTTAAGAGATAAAGGGATGAATCTTTGGATGAAATATTCTTGAAGTATTTGGATAAAAACGGAGTCTTTGGGCAAAAAGTAAGATTATATTCTGAATGTAAATAGTTAATAGCCTATTTAAGGATAAACAGCCTGACTGGAGGAAAATTGGTTCAAAATAATGTACATAAATGTGACCTAATATATACAAATATACATCCTAATTTTCAAAGAAAGATCAAGTCTTGTTTCCATGTTCATTCTATTAGTTCTCTTGCATTATGAGTTGGCATTACTGACTCGAAGGACATGAGTTTGAGCAAGCTCCAGAATTGGTGGTGGACAGGGAAGCCTGGAGTGCTGCAGTCCATGGGGTTTCAAAGAGTCAGACATGACTGAGTGACTGAAATGAACTGAACTGAACTTATGACAGAGCAGATTATTAATTCATTACTTATTTAATTATTGATAATCAGATCATGAGTGGGGAAAAGAACCTCACAGTGTTTATTCATATACTAAGGTCTAAATTATCCTGGGCTCCTTACTCTATAAATTATCTTACCCAGTAATTTCAGTATTTTTGTCAGAATGCCTTAAAATCTGCCTGAGAGGGTGTTGAGTGACAGCTCAGAAGCTGGCTGGCTGCATTACTCTGTTCACTGGGGAAATGTATGGCTTTCATCGTAAGTGGCTGCTTCTGAACCAGGGTGTATATTTTACGCCATCCCTAGAGTCCTAGAGGATTTTTCTTTGAAGAACAAAAGAGGTAGGTATAAATTTTAATGAACCATATTGTGGCTTATCACTTAGGATATAGAGAAGTGAAAGCAAACATTCTTGGCCCCACAGAGTAGAAAGCCCAGGGTTCTCTCTTCATTTAACTGGAGTCTAAAAATGAGACACTCAACATAAGAGAGAAATTCTCACACCACCACAAAGAAAGATGCTTTGCTCTTGTCCATTAAATGACACCTACAAAATACACATGGCAGACTTTTCTCCAGCAATTCTCCCACCAATAGTGGGCTGGTGAGACTGGTGAGTCCCTGTGACATCTCCCTTCTTATCTACACATCCACCAAACAAACCTGGCAAACCCCCTACTGTTTGAGTCACAGATGATATTTTAAGCAATCTCCGTTTGTTTCAAAATTAGATACAATATACTACTAAAACATACTAGATGTTATAAGCAGCCTGAAAAAAACACACAGCCTGGTTGGATGGCCTCACATTTCCTAAATATTGCTTGCCTAATTGCCTCGGGGAAGACAGAAAGCGTTTAAAGGGGACAAGACGTCATAACATCATAGATCTGAATCTGGAAGCCAAGTCTGGAAGGGAAGCATGGGAGATGGTTTCGATTTCTAAGAGCAGAGAGGGAATCAGGACTCTAGTGACGGTGCCTCCCCACTTCCCCCACAGTGCTTTTGTTTCTGGTCATTAAACCTGAGGCTTCAGAAGGATTCATTAAATTTTTATGTTCTCTTTCCTGATCTTATAGTGAGTGCTTCATAAATATTCAAAATGTGAGGGCAATCTGGCAGAAACATATGTCACCAAAGTTGGTGGGGTGATCTCACTCACTTTCATTCCTCAACTTCTCCTCCTGGGTCTTTTTGGGAATCTTGCACTTGGTGAAAAGGAAAGACTTCCCCTAGGACAGGAAGTCACTCTCTGGTTATTAAAGTTACCTGGGTAGTACTAGGCATCGCACTGGGCTGCATGCATGCTCAGTTGCTCACTTGTGTCTGATTCATTGCAGCTCCATGGACTGCAGCCCACCAGGCTCCTCTGTCCATGGGATTTCCCAGGCAAAAATACTGGAGTGGGTTGCCATTTCTTTCTCCAGGGGATCTTCCTGACCCAGGGATCGAACTCTTATCTCCTGAGTCTCCTGCACTGCCGCAGATTCTTTACCACTGAGCCACCAGGGAAGCATTACCTGTGAACTACAGTGACTAGTTCTAGTTTGTCTGAGACTGAGGGGTTCCTGGGACTTCTATCGCTAAAGACCATGGAGCCCCAGGCAAATCAGATGAACTTGTCGTCCTAGTAGAGAGCTATGCCCCTTGACTAGCAGATTCAAACATACCCTGATTATTGATGATAGATAATAATGACAATGTATTGACATTCAGGATGATATTTCAAAGACGATTTTCCAAATGGAAAACGAATCTTGAAAAACAACAACAAATGGCTTTGATACCTTTCAGTACTATCTCACTAATATACAGAACTGTATACACTCTGCAAGTATTGACATCAGAAATCGGTACTTGGACTAATTTCTACTCCAAAACTTTTGACGGAACATTAAACGCATGTCATTATTAATAATAAATGCATTGCTCATTGGAGAAATACAATCCCTGAGAGAAGACTCATACAAGAGCCCTTTAACTACTTTGAATAAAGTTAAGCACGTAAATGCCAGCATGGACCCCAGATTCTGTTCTTTCCATGATAACCAGAGGTGATTTATTCTGGTTACGAGTGAGCACTCTCTCTAGGGACAATCACTGCTGCAAATGTGTGCTACCATTAAAGAGATCGTTTGCATAGGTCTGAGGCAGCTGGTGAGAGAAATTGGGACTGTAGTACGGATGTCTTACCGCGTCTGTTCCATTGAAGAGGAGCAGCGTGGGTGGGGCGTCTTGATTTCAGCAACAACAGAAGCATTTGGCATCAGTGTGATCCAGATGCAGGTGAAGAAAACCAACTGGGAAGCCAGGATCATCTCTTCCAAAAGAAAGAAATGTGGACGGATACAACCAATGCTGTTATCAATACTGCTTCTTCACGTGTCCTTTTAAAGGTAATTAGAGTGCCAGGTAAAAAGGTATCAAGGAAGAAAGAGAGACATTGCTTTCAGGGCTGTGTCCTTTGTTTTGGTAGGTTAAGTGGATTGACATCATTTAGAGGCAAACATCTGTCTGGATCATCAGCCATTCAAGAAAAACAAAGCAGATTTTTTCATTTTCAGTTTCCATCCTCTAGTCCCTCTTTGCAGGGAAGGTTCTTAGTGGGATGCTTGATCCTGGACTCAATAAACTCTCACTGGCAGTTGTAGGCAGACAAAGAAGTGAGGTTAGGCTTTAAGTCCCCTTAATCCAACACAATATCATTTGAATATATTTAACGACTCAGCAAAATAATATGCTTAATGGGAACAAAGATGATTAGTTTAATCCAGAAAGGAATCTTTCCCTCTCCAAATGTGTACAGATTGCCAGAGTACAAAAATATTCAATGATTATTTTGTCAAATAATCACATTTTAAGATGATGGTTTATTCCATTGATATCAATCAAGTGGTTCAACTTAAGGTTTAATATGGTGAGCAGCCAGATAAATAAGAGAAGAAATTAGCCTTGGGCAGGGGGTAAGGAATTATGTTAAATTATGGCCACATAGGAGGCTAAAGATATTTTGCACATACTGAGTAGAAATAGTCCCTCTATAATGAAAAGTGCGAATGCATGGGTATGATATTGAAATTCAGTTTCTTCAACTGGAAAATAAAAGGTGAGCAAGTCAGTGACAACCGACTGTTTATTAGGACTGAAGAAGAATGCTGTTTTCTTCCCAGTAATATAGTGTGAAGGAAATCCTTAAATTTCCTCAAATTAATTTGTCTCTTTGACACTGCATATCTTGTGTTATTGCCTGATTCTGCTTATTTTGACTTGGGTTTCCTCTTCTCTTAGCCCATGTATTAATACCTCCTGTGTTTTTTGGGACAAGTATTATGTGTTTAATATAAAATATTATAAATATTACAAATATGCAGAATAAAGTAATAAATCTTTACCTTTCCCTTCATCCCCTATTTAGTGTTTATCACTGTATACATTTATACTTTTATATATATTCATAAAAAATCTACAATTTTTTTGCACATTTCAGAAAACTTTATAAAAATGGTGTTAAATTATACCCATACCTCTGCAACATACTTTTTTCTCTCCACATTATGCTTAGAATTGTGTCGAAGATGTAGTCCTAGTTAATTCATTTTTAAGTGCCATACAATACGTCAATGTGTGAATAATTAACATTTTATTTATTCTTTTGTTGATGGACATTATTTTTTATTTTCCTATGATAAATAATTTATTATAAGCCATTCTGCAGTGAATTTTGGTCAATATTTTCCTGTGTTCATATGTAACAGTTTCTTTAGGATAAATACCTAGGAGTAAAACCTCTAGGATGAACAATTTTCACATCTTCAAATTTATAGGAGACTCCTATAATGCTCACAATGGTTGCACCAATTTACAGCCTCACTAACAGTGAATGAGAGCTCTCGTTTTTTAAAATCTTTTTTGACTTTAATATAATCAGGTTTCTAAATGTTACCCCATCAATCTTCTAGTTTTAATTTTAATTTTCCTAACGGCTAGAGAAGTTTGAGCAATTTTTTTCATGTATTTCTGGGCCCGTAAGCTTTCTTCTGCAAAGAGCCAGTCAATAGAAGAAACGTGAGAAAAGTTGCTGGTCTTTTTGTTTTTTTTCCCCTCAAAGTGTACGTATTTTCTCTCTCTCTCTTTCTTTAACTGGAGGATAATCTCTTTACAGTGTTGTGGTGGTCTCTGCAGTACATCAACACAAACACTGGGCATTTGCCCTGAGAAGACCATAATTAAAAGAGACACCAGCACCCCAGTGTTCACTGCAGCACTACTGACCACAGCCAGGACAGGGAAGCGCCTCTTGAGCGGCGTCCCTTTGGCTGCTGAACGGTGCCATCATGGTCAGGGTTTGTCATCTCACGAGTTCCAGGGCCCTGGCTCTTGACCCTAGCACTCACAGCTACCTGAGGCTGTTCTCTTTGTTAAGTACCATTATCTGCATAAGTATTTCCCAAAGCAGTTCTTGGCTACACTGGAGATGTTTTGTGAAAAAAACATTCTGTGCTAAGTGAGTGTGGGAAACACTATAATTTTTTTTTTTTTTTGGTGTGTGTGTGGGGCTGTGTAGCAGTGAAACTTGCTTGTTGACACTGATATTTGAATTTCATAGCGTTTTCATGTTATCATGAAATCTGTCCCCCCCGCCTCTATCCCAATTAAACACTGTAAAAACCATTTGGAGGGACGAATACAGCCCACTGGGTGTAATTTTCCAACCCCAAGTCTAGGCTGGGGATTCACAGTTCACATTACACCGGTCAGTGAAAGTGCCCTGGTCCGAAAGCAACCAGGAGGATGTGACTTCAGTGGTCTAGTCTTTGCTTATCTTACGAGATCTGTTGGAAACAGTGACACACCTGATTTCTCCCTCCTTCTTGAAAAGTTTTCTTCGCCTGCCCTCTGGGTTCCTGGACTTGCTTGTTTTTTCTTACATCTTGGTTATTCCTTCTCGGGACTATTATTTGATCCCCCTTCCTCTATCACATTTCACAGTACTCGAGTGGTTCTATGCTCAGGACTTTAGTACTCCTCTTTCCTATGCTCTTTTGATCTCAGCCAGTCTCAAGGTTTTGAGAACTATGCGTATGCATGCGTGGCTCAGTTGTGTCTGACTCTTTGTGACCCCATGGTCTGTAGCCTGCCTGGGTCCTTTGCCATGGAATTTTCCAGGCAAGAATCCTGGAGTGGGTTGCCATTCCCTTCTCCAGGGCATCTTCCTGACCCAGGGATCGAACTCAGGTCTGCTGCATAGCAGGCAGACTCTTTACCATCTGAGCCACCAACTGCCTGCTTAATGTTTCCACTTGGACTTCTGATAAGTATCTCAAGCTCAAGGCATCCAAAAGTAGGCTTGTTAATATCCCTCCCCACCCCAGCTCACCTACAGCCTTCTCTATCTCAGTCGAGAACAACACTGTCCCTTTTGACTCCTCTCCCTGACATTCCTTGTCCAATCCACCTTAAAAACACATCCAGGATCCAAGGACTTCCCACTTGCAGCTCAGCTGCTGCCCTGGCCTGTTAACCATCTTCATCCTTTGCTTGAATGTTTGCAGTGGTGCCTTGTCTCGTCTCTCCCCTTGCCTTGTTTCAGTTACTTCTCAACACAGCAACCAGAGATCTTTTAAAAATAAAAGTCAGATCAAGCTACTCCTATTTTCAAAGCTCTGCCATGGCTCCTTTTCTTCTGTTTGAAAGTCTTTACAAAGGCTAGGTAATCTACCACCTCCCATTCCTCCTGCCTTCCGGCTCCTCCACTGTCCCTCCACCCACCCGGGCTGTCCCACAAACTCTGGTCTCTTTGCTGCTCCTCCAGCGCACCGAACGAACACACTCACACGGCGGGGTCTTTGCGCTGGTTGTCATCCTTGCCTGACCCACTCTCCACGCAAGAATCTATATGACTAACTCCTCTAACGCGTTTAAATCAAATGTCAAATGTCATTGACTCAACGAAGCACACCCTAGCCTCCTTTAAAAAAAAAAAAAAAAAACACAGTGTGCTCCCTTTTCTCCAAAACGTATGTTACCAGTCTACCATATACCCCATTTAACATGTCTTGTACAATTTACTTATTATGTTTATTGTTCATTATTTGTCTAATCCTGCTAGAATGTAACTCTACAAGGAAGCATCCTGCGTCTGTTTTGTTCCCTGGGGTATCCTAAGCACTTCTAACCATTTTTGGCATATAATCAGTGTTTAATAAATATTTGCTGCATGAAAAGCATCGGTAAAAAGTCTGTTTAGTAATGCTGAATTCAGTGTTTCCCAAACGTGGTTGATCTCAAATCTCCTTAAAAAAAAAAAAAAAAAAAAAAAGAAATCCACCAGACCTCCTAATATTCCTAAATAAACAAAAGTGCTCCTCCAGAGCACTCAGCTGGGAAATTCTGACTTATAGGTTTATCTGTGCTTTACATGCCCTCTTTATCAGAAGTCTAGGTCCCAGCATCTTCAGACTACTTTTGTACAGTTTTACTTGTTTGTTTATTTTATTTATTTTTGGCTGCGCTGGGTCTTCATTGCTGCTCTGGTTTCTCTATAGTTGCAGTGAGCCGGGGCTTCTCCTTGTGGTGGCTTCTCTCGTGGGGCACAGGCTCCAGGCATGTGGGCTTCAGAAGTTGCAGCATGTGAACTTGGTAGATGCAGCACAGGCTCAGGAGCCCACAGCTCAGAACGTGAGCTTAGTTGTTCCTTGGCGTGTGTGATCTTCCTGGACCAGGGATCGAACCTGTGTTCCGTTCACTGGCAGGAGAATTCTTAACCACTGCACCACCAGTGAAGTCCCTATTTTTGATGACTATTAAACTTTTAAGTTCATAATGAAATACTGGTAGCCAGTGAAGGGTGAGCAAGGCACTGTGCTTGCGCTTAGTCATTCAGTCATATCCAACTCTGTGACTCACTGGACTATAGCCCACCAGGATCCTCTGTCCATGGGATTTTTCAGGCAAGAATTCTAGAGTGGGTTGCCAATACCTTCTCCGGGGATCTTCCTGACCCAGAATTGAACTGGAATCTCCTGAGTCTCCTGCATTGCAAGTGGATTCTTTACCTGCTGAGTCGTTGGGGAATGTCTTAAGGCAGTACTTTGTCTTAAAGGAATGAAGCGCTAAAGTAGAACTCACCCCCCTGTTGGGTCAGCATTGGAGCTTCTGGGGGGCACATGTTTTTCAGAAATATCTGGCAGGTCCTATACCTCCTCACCACCACTTTTAGTCATATCAGGATGTGCTATGTGCCCCACTCCACACTGTAGAAATGACACAGTTTCATCTGACCTCTATTAAATCATCTTTGCTAAAACACCTCTGCATATCAACATCAACATTAAGGGAGAAATAAAACCAGTTTAAATGCTGTCAGTTTGAATTTAAGTTTGCATAAAAATAAAAATGAGGTGATGGCCTAGGCTACAAAGAGTTGGCCTACAGAAGGTCTTAGGGTTTCAATTCAATTACAGCAAAACATCTGTCTCTGTTGTTGATGAATCTCCTCCTTATCCCTTTAGTGCTTTCTTTGCAAACCCAGTAAGCTTCTTAAGGAAAAAAAAAGCAAACAAACAGAAAACCACATCTGTCAACATTAGAAAGAGGTAACTACCAGGGAACAAAATTAATCACAGTGTCAGTAGAGACTTTTGTAATGGTTTAAGCTCTCCCTCACATATATTGCCTCCTGTTCACTCTGCTTCTGTTCTGATGATGCCAGCTAGTTTCCATTCCTTTGGCAGGAAGCCAAAGAGAACACTCGGATAGCACAGCTGTGTCATCATTATTTATCTTGGGGTATGTAGCTATTTTGCTTACAAGTAGAAAACAAAAGGAAAGTGGAAGTCTTATTTATATTGAATCAAGAACATCTGACAACAACAACAAAAAATTCCAGGCCCCCAGAAATTCCCCACTGTGTCTGCCTGATGCCAGGTAGGCAAAATATCTTGAGTGGGAAACTAGAGTTATAAAATATGATACGGAAAGGCTGTTGGAGACCATTTATCCAAATCTTTCTCTTTTTATACATGAGTAAACTAAGACTGGAGAGATTAAGCACACAATTTTGATTATTTTTTTCATTTGCTTTTGCTTTATTTTTCTTCGGTACATTGGAAACATTTATTTTTTTATAATATAAAATGGCTATGCCAAGATCAGCCACTAGGTGGCACTTGTTATTCCTCCAAAAAAAAAAATTGCTCACTCAGGAATGGGGGTGTCTCTTGGATTTCCCCGAACGACCAGAACCTGGATGGAGCTTCTTTCCGTCCAACTGCCTCTTTCATTCCCCTCTGACTTTATTCCTGAGTTACAGAATCAAGAGGGATGGGAGCGGGGACTTCGCATTAGTGGAAAGTGGGTAAGAGGAAAACGACCTTAGTTATAGTGTAATAATACAATATAACCACGAGATGGCAGCACAGACTACACAATACTGTTCAAGTAGTCCCTTATGAAATTTAAGATACTATAACATTAAATGAAACGGTGAATAGTATAGTGCCAAATGATTCAAACAAAAAGAAAATTCCTGCTATTGAGTAAAATGCAATTATTTACCTTGTATGTAGATTGAACATTGAGTATATTTTAAAGCATTTTTTATAGATACAAAAACAGCATTTATTTTTATCTCTGGCAACAGTAGGCTATAGAGG
The DNA here is from genome assembly GCA_007570785.1 of Antilocapra americana. NCBI lineage: Eukaryota > Metazoa > Chordata > Mammalia > Artiodactyla > Antilocapridae > Antilocapra > Antilocapra americana. Next base: position 11,297,839 of record ML664163.1, on the reverse strand, counting down.
TGAACACTGGAAAAAGAAACTTTCCAGAGAAATAAAAATATCATATGACATCACTTATATGTGAAATCTAAAAAGATGATACAAGTGAACTTATTTACAAAACAGGAACAGACTCACCGGCACAGAAAACAAACATATACCAAAGGGGAAAGGCAAGGAGAGGGGTTGTATAAATTAGGAGTTTGAAATTAGCAGACATAAACTACTATACATAAAACAGATAAACAACAAAGTCCTACTATACAGCAAAGGGAACCATATTCAATACCCTGTAATAAATTATAATGGAAAAGAATCTGAAAAAAAAGAGAGCCTATATATAGGCCGAATCACTTTGCTGTATACCAGAAAACAGCACAACATTGAAAATCAACTATACTTCAATAAAAAAAGCTTTCCATCAAAATAAAGTGCTGTCGTGAGTGATGCATTGAAGGTACATGAGGTAAGGAACTAGGAGATTTGGCTCTGGGTTGGGATGTGGCACTTACTGTATGACTTTTAGAAAGCTTCTTAACCTCTCTGGGCTTCTACTTCCTTTTCTATATTCATTATGCAGATGGATTTAGATGATTTTTTGAAATCCCTGAGGAGACAATCAAATATAGTGGTTAAGAATGTGAACTTTGCTGCAGATTTCCCAGGAGCAAATCCTAATTCTTTGTCTGAGTCAGTTGGCTCCTGTGCCAATCAGAGATGACATCACGAGCGCCTCTCTCTTGAGATTACAGTCAAAACTGATGGGATAATCCCATATGTTTAGTACAATGTCTGAGAGATTGAAAACACAATAAAATAATGAATGTTAACTGCCAAGCTTATTCATCTCTGTTAATGTAGTCTTTGCATTTCCAACATCATGATTTTGATCAAACCTACCACCATTCTCCCAGTCTCCCAGTGTTGAAATTTTAAACTCATGTTTGACCCCTATCTTTTTAAGATTGAATTTTTTTTCTTCAACACTTTTAAAGAAAAGTTCCCTTGTCTTTCCAGTGCCATTAGACTGTTTTCCTCTAACATAAATAAATACTTCAGTCAGTCTCCTTGCCCCAAGCCTTTCTACTTTCCTCTCTTCTATATGCAGTTGCAAAGTTTCTGTTGGTGATAGTTCTTTTTCTAACATCTTTTCTCCAGTTAAAATGACTTCGTATTGCCTATAGGAGAAAACCTATTATGTTACATTGGCCTATGTTACTGTACCTTTGCAAACAGTGTCTTATCAGTAGCTCTAGAGTAAATAAATCTTAAAATCCTCCAACTTTATTTTTCTTATTCAAAGCTGTTTTAGTTATTCCAGTTCCTTTATTCTGTTTTTTTTATACGCCTTGGGGTCAGTTTTCAACATCTACAAAATTCTGCTAGGATTTTGATTGGCATTGCATTAAATATGTATGTAGGTCAGTTTGGTGAGACTAGACATCTTATGTTGAATCTTCCAATTATGGAGCATGGTTTGCCTCTATTTAGGTCTTTTGTGACTTCTTTCAATAGTGTTGTACAGTTTTCAGCATTTACATTTTGTACATATTTTGTTAGATTTAATACTTAAGTATTTCATGTTTTTGGAGTTATTATAAATGGCACTGGTTTTTAAATTTTTGGCTTCCAATTATACATCACTAGTATATACAGACAGAATTAATTTTTTCCTCAATTAACGAATTGTGGGAAAATACACAACCTAAAACTGACCATTGTAATAATTTTTCAGGGAACAGTTAGGTATGTTTTAAGTATATTCAAATTATTGTGCAACCATCAATACCTTTCATCTCCAGAGCTTTTTCCTCTTTTATTTTTAAGTAAGACAATTTTTAAAGAGAAGGTAATTGTTCAGAGCAAAACTGAGAACAAGGTACAGAGAACCTCCATTTACTCTCTTCCCTCTACATGTATAGCCCTTCTACCATTATCAACATCCTACACCAAAGTGGTACATTTGTGACAACTGATGAACCTACACTGAGCCATCATAATCACCCAAAGCCCACAGTTTACATGGGCTTTCACTTTTTATGTTGTACACTCCATGGGTTTGGACAAATGTATAATGACATATATCTATCATTAAGGTATCATACAGAATATTTTCAATGTCCTAAAAATCCTCTGTGTTCCACCTAGGCATCCCTCTTCACTCAAACACTAGCAGCTTCTAATCTTTTTACTGTCTCCATAGTTTTGCCTTTTCCATGGTATCATCTAGTTGTAACCAGAGAGTATATAGCCTTTTCAGCTTGGTTTCCTTTGCTTAGTAACATGCATTTAAGTTGCTTCCATATCTTTCCATGGCTTGATAACTCATTTGCTTTTAGCACTGAATAATAGTCAATTGTCTGCAGGTACCAGAGTTAGACACCTGGGATAATAGGCAAGTTTGGCCTTGGAGTACAAAATGAAGCAGGCCAGAGGCTAATAGAGTTTTGGCAAGAGAACACACTGGTCATAGTAAAAACCCTCTTCCAACAACACAAAAGACAATTCTACACATAGACACCATTTTATAATCAATCAAAATCACATTGATTATATTCTTTGCCACCAAAGATGGAGAAGCTCTACATAATCAGCAACAACAAGACTGGGAGCTGACTGTGGCTAGATCATGAACTCCTTATTTCAAAATTCAGGCTAAAATTGAACAAAGTAAGGAAAACCATTAGACCATTCAGGTATGACCTAAATCAAATCTCTTATGTTTATACAGTGGAGGTGACAAATACTTTCAAGAGATTAGATATGGTGGACACAATGCCTAAAGAACTATGTATGGAGATTTGTAATATTGTATACGAGGTGGTGACCAAAACCATTCCCAAGAAAGATAAATTCATGAAGGCAAAAGGGTTTTCTGAGGGTGCCTTGAAAATAGCTGTGAAAAGAAGAGAAGTGAAAAGCAAAGGAGAAAGGGAAAGATATACCCAACTGAATGCATAGTTTCAGACAATAGCAAGGAGAGATAAGAAAGCCTTCTTAAGTGATCAATGGAGGGAAATAGAGGAAAATAATAGAATGGGAACGACTAGAGATCTCTTCAAGAAAATTAGAGATACCAAGGGAATATGTCATGCAAAGACAGGCACAATAAAGGACAGAAATGGTAGGGACCTAACAGAAGCAGAAGATATTAAGAAGAGGTGGCAAGAATACACAGAAGACCTGTACAAAAAAGATCTTCATGACCCAGATAATCACAATGGTGTGATCATTCACCTAGAGCAAGACATCCTGGAATGTGAAGTCAAGAGGGCCTTAGAAGGCATCACTACAAACAAAGCTAGTGGAGGTGATGGAATTCAGTTGAGCTATTTCAAATCCTAAAAGATGATGCTGTGAAAGTGCTGCACTCAATATGCCAGAAAATTTGGAAAACTCAGCAGTGGCCACAGGACTGGAAAAGGTCAGTTTTCATTCCAATCTCAAAGAAGGGCAATGTCAAAGAATGTTCAAGCTAATAAGCAATTGAGCTCATTTCACATGTTAGCAAGGTAATGCCCAAAATCCTTTAAGGTAGGCTTCAGCAATATGTGAACTGAGAAATTCCAGATGTACAAGTTGGATTTAGAAAAGGCAGAGGAACCAGGGATCAAATTGCCAACATCTGTTGGATCATAGAAAAAGCAAAGGAATTCCAGAAAAACATCTACTTTTGCTTCATTGACTATGCCAAAGCATTTGACTGTGTGGATTACAACAAACAATGGAAAATTCTTAAAGATACAGGAATACTAGGCCCCCTTACCTGTCTCCTAAGAAACCTGTATGTAGTTCAAGAAGCAACAGTTAGAACCAGATATGGAACAATGGACTGGTTTAAAATTGGGAAAGGAGTACATCAAGTCTATATATTGTAAACTCTGCTTATTTAGGGAACATGGACCCTACTCTCTCCTGGAAAGACCAGGGTCATCTGGCCAGAACTCCGCCAGTGGACTCCAGTCTCCAAAGCAAGGCTCTTGGAAAAGGACAGTGAGACCTGGGTCATGTAGCATTACCCACCATAGAGTCACCAAGCAGACAACCCACAAACTGCAGAACAATTATACCAAAGAAATTCTCACACTGATAAGAAAGTTCCAAGACCCACAACACATTTCCCAATCTGGGGGTCCTGCAAAGGGACTGAGAATCCTCAGGGAATTTGACTTTGGAGGCCAGTGGGATTTGATTACAGAACCTCCACAGGACTGGGGAAACAGACTCTTGGAGGGCACAAACAAAACCTGTGTGCACCAGAAGCCAGGAGAAAGGAGCAGTGTCCCCACAAGAGCCTGAGCCAGACTTGACTGTGAATCTCAGGACAAACAACAGGGAGGGAACACAGCCCCACCCATCAACAGAAAATTGGATTAAGGCTTTACTGAGCATGGCCCCACCCATCAGAGCAAGACCCAGTTTCCTCCACAGTTAGTGTCTTCCATCAGGAAGCTTCCATAAGCCTCTTATCATTATCCATCAGAGGGCAGACAGAATTAAAACTACAATCACAGAAAACTAACCAAACTGATCACATGGACCACAGCCTTGTGTAACTCAATGAAACTATGAGCCATGCTGTGTAGGGCCACCCAAAGCAGACAGGTCATGGTGGAGAGTTCTGACAAAACATGGTCCACTGGAGAAGGGAATGGCAAACCACTTCAGTATCCTTGCCTTGAGAACCCCATGAACAGTATGAAAAGGCAAAAAGATATGATGCAGTCCATGGTATTGCAAAAGTCAGACATGACTGAGGGACTGAACTGACTGACTGACTGCTTATTTAACTTTTATGCAGATTACATCATGCGAAATGTTGGGCTGGATGAATCACAAGCTGGAGTCAAGATTTCCCAGAGAAATATCAACAACCTCATAACTAAAGAGCCTCTTGACTAGGGTGAAAGAGAAGAGTAGAAAAACCTGGCTTAAAACTTAACATTCAAAAAACTAAGATCATGATATCTGGTCTCATCATGTCACAGCAAACAGATCAGGAAAAAAGAGATACAGTGACAGATTTTATTTTCTTGGCCTCCAAAATCACTGCAGATGGTGACTGTAGCCATGAAATTAAAAGATGCTTGCTCCTTGGAAGAAAAGCTATGACAACCCTAGACAGTGTTCTAAAAAGCAAACAGATCACTTTGCTGACAAAGGTCCATACAGTCAAAGCTATCATTTTCCCAGTAGTCATGTATGGATATGAGTGAAAGTGAAAGTCACTCAGTTGTGTCTGACTCTTTGCGACGCCATGGACTATACAGTCCATGGAATTCACTAGGCCAGAATACTGCAGTGGGTAGCCTTTCCCTTCTCCAGGAGATCTTCCCAACCCAGGGATTGACCCAGGTCTTCCACATTGCAGGTGGATTCTTTACCAGCTGAGCCACAAGGGAAGCCCATGGATGAGAGTTGGACCATAATGAAGGCTGAGCGTTAAAGAATTGATGCTTTCAAACTGTGGTGCTGGAGATGACACTTGAGAATACCTTAGACAGAAAGGAGATCAAATCAGTCAATCCTAAAGGAAATAAACCTTGAATATTCATTGGAAGGATTGAAGGTGAAGTTGAAGCTCCAATACTTTGACCACCCGATGTGAAGAGCCAACTCACTGGAAAAGACCCTGATGCTGGGAAAGATTGAGGGTAGGAGGAGAAGGAGATGAAAGAAGATGAGATGGTTGGATGGCATCATCA
>ML664163.1:11257601-11285745 GCA_007570785.1 Antilocapra americana | reverse complement strand
AAGGTTAGGTCCCTCAGGCTGCTCCGTTCCCTGAGCCCGCGGCCCGCTCCTCCCTGAGCAGGAGCAGTCCGCTTCGGCTGAGCTGCCGCTCGGCTGTTTCTTGTAGCCAGAGACGAACCTTGCAGGGCTTAGCTATTAATCTGCTTCTGCTCTCAGCTATATTGCTCTCCAAGATCCACCGCAGATCTGCCAGAGAGAATGCTCCCTGGTATTCGGAAACCTTTCTCCTCTTTTTTTTTTTTCCCTCTTTATTTCAGACTCCCCTTCCGGGACGGAACCCATCCCCAGCTCTTTGTCTCTCCCTCTGCTTTTTTTTTCTTTTCTTTCTTTTGTCCTACCTCTTCACGTCGGCAATGGGTCGCCTCTCCAGATGCCCGATGTCCTCTGCCAGCATTCAGTTCCTGTTTTTTGGAGTTTGCTCGGCCTTTAAAAGTTCTTTTGGTATATTTGTTGGGGAGAGAGTGTTCTCCCCGTCCTATTCCTCCGCCATCTTAGTTTCTCCCCAAGACCTTCCTTTTGAAACAACATGGATAGACCTGCATGGTATGATGCTTAGTGAAATAAGTCAGACAGAGAATGACAAATATTGTATACTTTCACTTATATGTGGAGCCTAATAAATAAGACAAATTAATAAATATAACAAAGCAGAAGTAGGCTCGCAGATGTAGAGAATAAACTAGTGGTTCCTGGAGGGAGGCAGGAGAGGGAAGGGCAGTGAATCAATAGAGGGGTAGGGGATTAAGAGGTACAAACTACCATGCATATTATTAATAAGCTACAGGTAGATACTGTACAGTACAGAGACTGTAGCCAATATTTAATGATAAATTAAATATAGTATAATCTATAAAAATATAGAATCACCATTTTACACCTGAAACTAATTTAACACTGTAATAAACTATATTTCAGTAAGATAAATAAGTGTAATATATAAATCCTATAGGTTTTTTTCGTTCAAGTGATATGTCTCATTTACTCCACAAAAATTAGTTTTTTGTCTTTTCTGGTTTCTGTACCAAGCTGCAGATGGCATGAGCTAGATGTAAAAGTTGTTTTACGTACAGAGTTAAACTATCATTGTCAGCAGTTAGCAATATCTCAGTTCTGCTCACCCCAAATACCTTTCCCTAACAAAAAAGCTTAGCTGTTTTATTTATAAATAAATAGAATAAACAACACAAATCAAGTCAATATTTAACGAGCCTTTGCTACCTGTCAAGTACAATGCTAAGACTTGTTTATCCTCTCACCTGATTCTTGCAACAATACTGTAAGGGCAAACTAACAATCCTGTAAGTATACATTATTAACTTTCTTTCAAAATGAGAAAATCAGGGCTTACAGAATTTAAGTTATTGGTCACAGCTTCAGAGGCAAAGCCAGGTTTGATCCAAGTCTGTCTTTATAAAGTCTATGTTTTCAATCACCTTTGATAAGTCTTTCTTTCCATGATAGAAGCAAAATATCATATTTTAGTGAATTTGTACTCATAGTGAACTTTGATGACATCAAACATAGTTTCAATCAGTTAACTTTATGATATTTTGTAAAATTGAGCAGGGAACATCTCTGGTCTTTACTCTTTATGTAAAATTCTTTTGACATGTAAAAAACCAGTTTGATTCCTGATGAACTAGCATTTACTAATCAAACTATCTCCCAATTATTTTTTTGAGATTGCATATAACTTATATATTAATTTGGTAAAATTAATACCTTTACTAGATTTCAATTCTTCCAATTTAGGTAAAATGATGAAATTTCATGTATTAAACAAATGTTTATGCTTTTCAGTAGTTTTACATTTCTGCCAAATATATAAGGTCAGGCATATTTCTGACCAAAGTTTAATCATAAATATAAATATATTAATAGATAAACATAATTATGTGAATGTGTGTATTTGTGCATATATATGAATATGTGTTTACCTATATATTTATAGACACTTGACCTCTGAATAATGCTGGTTAGGAGTGGTGACCCTCTGCTTTCTCAAAAATCTCATCTAACATATGGTTGGCCCTCTGAAAATATGGTCCCATGATTCTGCCTCCATGGATTTGACCAACAGCAGATTATGTAGTACTATAGAACTTAACATTGGAAAACACCTGAGTATAAATGGACCTGTGCACTCAAACCTGTGTTGTTCAAGGGCCAACTACATAATAAATTTATTTGTGGTAGTATAAAGTTTGGGAAATTAGTAATTTCAAAATTTGTAGTGTAAATCAGTACAATTTTCCAAGAAGTCCTTTGAAGATTTGTTGAAAAAAAAATCCTTAACATCACACACATATTTGGACAAATTAGCTTCATCTCTATAACTTTATAACTATAGAGTTTTATAAAATTGATACAGCCAGAGATACAACCCACAAATTTTTCAAACTAAGAGCACAGGAATATAGAAATGATGTATTATTCAATTAAAATAATTTGTTAAAAATATATAGAGCAGAATCATAATCATATAATTTTAAAATAAATTACAAGTGTATGTATAATATATATATGTATGTTAATATACCAATAGTGCTACATGCATTGGTTAAAGATAGAAGAAAAAATACCCCAAAAGTTAGCTGTATTTTTCAGTGATTAGTGAGATTATAACAATTTGTTTTCTTTGTGCTTTCCTGCCTATTTTATTTTTATGTTAACTTAACAATTAAGTTGCCATTTTTTAGTATTAAACTGAAATTACTTTTAGAAGAATGAAAGAAGCTATAAAAATAATAACTGCAAAAGAGTATGTTCAAAATGATATGTTGATTAACCTTTAATGCCCAGTAGACTGACTATTCTACAGGGAATCTTTGGGAGCATTGAGGGAGTTTCAATATTATTTTCACAAACAGATTTGAAGATGGGAGGATATAAATACCTTTCCTTCTAAACTGCCTTTCTCAATGAAGATTAATATGGGACGAATAACTGTTTTTGACATTTTTTGTTTTTGCATTTTGAGTTCTTTGTGAAAATTTACACTTTATGGCATCTCTCCATCCTCTTATTGGGACTGGGTAAGAATGCAATACTTTATTGTCATTATTCTTCCCATGAAAAGTGATAGAACATATCATTTTAGTGCCAAGAGTTTCTCAGGAGTTGTCCAAAGACCTGAAAAAAAATTTCATTTATCTAGCAAATGGAAGAGAGAGCAATCCTGAACCTTTAAAAACTATTATATTCAATCCTCTGAACCCTTATGGATACAAGCTGTATACCTGTAGAATGAAGATTTGAATTCATGCTATTACATAGCGAGCCTGTGTGCTTTACTTACATTCTCTGCTACTTACTAAATAGCAAAGAGGAGTCACAGACTCAAACTGGACAGACGTTCCTTAGAGAATCCAGTGCACTACAGATGAGAATTTTAGAATTAGGCCATAAAGTAGCTTAGTGATCATTAAGTAATTCAGAGGTGGAATTGAGACTCAAAGCTTCAGAAATTTTGTTACATTTTTCTGAACATTTTTTTTTTTTGCCAGGAAGATGAGTTATCGAACCAATCTATTTATGAATGTCTGTAAAAGAGGAATTCATTCTAGCCTTTACTGTACTGTCATGAAATTTGGAAGCTTTGCCAACAATGATGAATCATAGAGAGATTTTAAGAAGAGTCTCTGCCTTTATCTTCAACCTGGTCCTCGTTTAGATTTTATTTCTCTGGAGATGGGCATAAAGGAGTTCACTGTATCTACCCCAAGCCACATCTCACTATCATATTCTAGGCAGAGTGTAAAATGAAGATAATCTGCCGCTTTCAGTAATATGCAGTCGTGTGCTTACTCATAAATGACTACTTCCAGTGCTACCAGCCCTTTTGAAAGTCTAATATAAATCTCAAACAAGTTTTTTTCCCCATCCCTTATGAAGTTGCAGAACTGTTTTCCTCAACACAGCCTCTCCTTTTAAAAGGAAAAAAAAACCTCTAGGTTCCCTCCTGGAGAAAATACCCCAATTATTCTATACAAATTTACTGTTATTTACCTTGTTAGAACTGAATTCACAAACCCTATCTTCCTCAACTTTTCTACATTGTTTCCTCTTTTTTTGAAGTGCAATGTAGGCACTTTCAGAAAATGTTTCAGGCTAGCATAGACTTGGTAGTGAAATCTTAAGTTACATTCTGAAGAACTGGTGACTAGGTAATAGAAATGAAAAATTGTGCTGGAATGACTCCCACGTGACTGGATATGTAATAAAAGTCAGGGAACTGTGCATTCAAGTCTTACATGTATTCCCTTGCATGGTTATATACTTAGATCAGCTGTTTCTAGTAGGCTAGACTCTCCTTCAGCTAACTAAGGTAAGGATTTGGATGTACCAAATAACATTTTATGTTCAGAAGTGTATACTCTTTGTTGTTGATAAAATGCACTGTAATGATGTGGACTTAGGTTTACCCTGGGGTTTGCATAGCATCTAGCCTGTGCATTTGCTTCCCAGGATTATACAGTTAACATGTATTAATACATTGTAATTTGGGGCACTTTTCTGCCTTATCTATCTTAATGTTACCAACTGCCTATTAACGTGTCTCATTTTCTCTCCTCATTTGATTGGGATTTAAACAAAATTTAGGTTTTTACTATTTGACCCCAGATGTTCAAAACACTGGCTATTCTTTCCACTGTTTAGTTCAGTTCAGTTCTGTTCACTCACTCAGTCGTGTCTGACTCTTTGCAACTCCATGAATTGCAGCATGCCAGCCCCCGCTGTCCATCACCAACTCCCAGAGTCCACCCAAACCCATGTCCCCACCCAAACCCATGTCCATTGAGTTGATGATGCCATCCAACCATCTCATCCTCTGGCATCTTCATCTTCTCCTGCCCTCAATCTTTCCCAGCATCAGGGTCTTTTCAAATGAGTCAGCACTTCGTGTCAGGTGGCCAAAGTATTGGAGTTTCAGCTTCAACATCAGTCCTTCCAATGAACACCCAGGATTGATCTCCTTTAGGATGGACTGGTTGGATTTCCTTGCAGTCCAAGGGATTCTCAAGAGTCTTCTCCAGCACCACAGTTCAAAAGCATCAATTCTTTGGTGCTCAGCTTTCTTTATAGTCCAACTCTCATATCCATACATGACCACTGGAAAAACCATAGTATTGACTAGATGGACCTTTGTTGACAAAGTAATGTCTCTGCTTCTTAATATGCTGTCTAGGTTGGTCATAACTTTCCTTCCAAGGAGTAAGCATCTTTTAATTTCATGGCTGCAATCACCATCTGCAGTGATTTTGGAGCCCCGCAAAATAAAGTCTGACACTGTTTCACTGTTTCCCCATCTATTTGCCATGAAGTGATGGGAAGAGATGCCATGATCTTAGTTTTCTGAATGTTGAGCTTTAAGTCAACTTTTTCACTCTCCTCCTTCCCTTTCATCAAGAGGCTCTTTACTTCTTCTTCACTTTCTGCCATAAGGATGGTGTCATTTGCCTATCTGAGGTTATTGATATTTCTCCTGGCAAACTTGATTCCAGCTTGTGCTTCCTCCAGCCCAGTGTTTCTCATGATGTACTCTGCAAATAAGTTAAATAAGTAGGGTGACAATATACCGTCTTGACATACTCCTTTTCCTATTTGGAGCCAGTCTGTTGTTCTATGTCCATTTCTAACTGTTGCTTCCTGACCTGGATACAGATTTCTCAAGAGGCAGGTCAGGTGGTCTGGTATTCCCATCTCTTTCAGAATTTTCCACAGTTTATTGTGATCGACACAGTCAAAGGCTTTGGCATAGTCAATAAAGCAGAAGTTTTTCTGGAACTTGCTTGCTTTTTTGATGATCCAACGGATGCTGGCAATTTGATCTCTGGTCCCTCTGCCTTTTCTAAAACCAGCTTGAACATCTGGAAGTTCACGGTGTAGTGTCTTTAATAATGTTACATTCTATCCTTACTTCAATAGTTTCACTTGTAATCTCAAAAAAGGAATGGGAGGAAAATCCTTATAATTGTTTTGGAATTATATGCTTCTGACATATTGAAAACATTCTTGATTAACTGCATGATAACTGTCTACATTGACAGGTATTGCCCTAGCTCTTAGATTCTTCTTTTTCCTCTCTCTCTTCTTAAAGGAGGGCTTATTTTAGCTTTATTGGTAAAATACTGAGTTAAAGTTTCTGTGAATGACTAAGCTAGGAAGAAAAGTATTCTAGCTTAGGAAAAACTAAATAAATGTTTGATGACTGAATGAATGATTATGCTCACATATGAGAATTTATTCAGTAAAATTAAAAAGAATCTATTTGAAATTTGGTTTTACTTTGAGGTATGTATAGCCAAAAGAGTCTTTTAGGAATTTGGGGTAATTATTTCATGAATACACAATCAAACAACATAATGGTAATAGCTAGGACACAGCAAAAATGAAATTTTAACTTACTGTATTACTACTTTACTCATTAATGTCTTAGTAGGAAATAATGAAATATATTAGTAGTACAAAGGTATAGCTCATTTTTTGGTTCTATAGAAAAGTTACAACTGAGATTTTAAGAAACAGTGAAAACACTCTTGAACTTCAACAGTTCTCACTTTTTGGAGATAATAGACTAAAACATACTATATTCTTTTTATTCTTAATTTTGTACATTTCACTGTGAATATATTCAGTTTTAAGGTATTAATGAGTGAAAGTTATGGACTAAGTCAATTGGTGTTAACTGCTTTCTCCATAAACCTTTAAGCAAATTTAAATATTTTTAAAACATTTAAAAAACTCCTTCCTCCTCAAAATTTTTTATAATATACTTAATACTCTTAGGGGTTTCCCTGGTAGTTCAGACATTAACGAATCTGCCTGCAATGTAGGACACCTGCATTCAACCCCTGGGTCAGGAAGATCCCCTGAAGAAGGGAACGGCTACCCATCAAATATTCTTGCCTGGAGAATTCCATGGACAGAGGAACCTGGTGGACTACCGTCCATGGGGTCACAAAAAGCTGGACATGACTGAGCGACTAACACTAACACTCTAAAGTGTGTTTTAAAAAAGAAAGACCCTATACCTTCATATTTGTTCAGTAAAGGGTGGAAATTTAGATATATGAAATTACAATCCAGTGTAAGTTTTCATGAACCTTCATTTTTTTCATTTTGTTTCTCCATTGCAGTGGTCAGCCTGAATGGATATGATGGAGGCAAACAAGACTCTGGTGACAGAATTTGTTCTCACAGGACTCACAGATCTCCCAGGGCTGAGAGTCCCCCTGTTCCTGGTGTTCTTGGTCATCTACCTCATCACCATGGTGGGCAACCTTGGACTGATTTTTCTCATTTGGAAGGACCCCCACCTTCACACCCCCATGTACTCATTCCTGGGCAGCTTAGCCTTTGTAGATGCTTGCTCTTCCTCTTCTGTGACTCCCAAGGTGCTTCTCAACATCTTAGACAAGAGTCAAACGATGTCTCTCTTTGAGTGCATGGCCCAATACTACTTTTTTGGTTCTAGCGCCACCACAGAATGTTTCCTTCTGATGGTGATGGCCTATGACCGCTATGTAGCCATATGTAACCCCTTACTTTATCCAGTGGTGATGTCCAACAGACTCTGCGCTTGGCTGATAAGTGCATCATATGCAATTGGCTTTCTTCAACCTATAATACATGTAGGATTATTATTTAGATTAACTTTCTGTAGGGCCAACATAATACATCATTTCTACTGTGAAATCTTGCCACTTTTTACAATTTCTTGCACTGATCCATCAATTAATGCATTAGTGCTTTTCATTTTTGCTTCTTTTATACAGGCTTTTACTTTTATGGGTATTATATCCTCTTATACTTGTGTCCTCTTTGCCATCCTGAAAAAGAAGTCTGAAAAGGGCAAGAGCAAAGCCTTCTCCACGTGCAGTGCCCACCTTCTCTCTGTTTCCTTGTTCTACGGCACTCTCTTCTTCATGTATGTGCGTCCTGGGTCTGGCCCAGATCAATATCAAGATAAAATGTATTCACTGTTCTACACGATTATAATTCCCCTGCTAAACCCCTTTATTTATAGTCTAAGAAACAAGGAAGTTTTAGGTGCATTTAGAAAAATAATAAAGAAATAAATATTTATCAAAAAAACCTTTCATAGTCTTTTCTTTTTACTCTCCATTTACATAAAGTATAGTAACTGGACCTGGGTTTTGCACATATGGAGCAGCTAAGTAGCTGTTAAATTAATTAATAATGATATTTAGACTAGATATGCTTGCCTTAGTTATAAGTGAACCTAGGTCCTCAGAATAACTGATGAACAGGGTAAAATATCATTTACTTGTTATTGGTTTAAAATTCTTATGAATGAAACTGCAATTCCCAAATTGCTAAGCTTGAAATATGTAAAAGGTCTTCTATTTCCAGACACATGTTTTAAAATTTTTATGAACTTACATGCTTTTAAAGGAAGATTCAAGTCCATGTGAAATGTCTATTTATAAAGTACTCACTCCCTCCAAAATAATTCCTGAGTACGTAATTTTTCAAAACCTTCTTTTCAGCTAATATTTATAATGAAACTTGAGGTAGTTAAATGAATACTTCTTAGAGTTTTAATAGTAATTTTACAAATTAAATTAGATTTGTATATTATTCATAAAAAGGTATAAAAATTAAGATATAATAAAATAGCTAATTTTCCTATAATATAATTAAGTTTTTTTAAAACTTCTCCTTCTTAATTTATTAAGTAATCTTATTGAGTCCCCTTTTCTTGACACATACATACTGAATAAATGAATTTGTACATGTGTATATATACATACATATATATATCAGGAATTGGCAGCTACATGAATAATAGGTATGCTTGATCAAATCATAATTACATAACTTAAATTTTCTATACAAAGCTAAGCATAGTTTCCAACTGGCCCTTTTGCCCTTTGCCTCTTGATTTTATAACATTTCGCCTTGTGAATATCTTAATAAGAAATAAAGGAAACGATATCTCCATGAACACGACACATTCTCCTGACCCCTAGCCTATTAACTGATCTGAGGAAACAAGCAATTTGTGGGTCAGATACCCCAAAGCCCCAAGTGGGCAGATGGCCTTCAATACAGTGTGTTTGGGATTTGTTTGCTCAGACCCTCGATCCTGTGATACATCTGAGCTCTGCCTCTGGTGTGAGGACTCATTCTAAGCAGCTTGCTCCCTGTGGATGCAGAAGCTCTGTAGGAGTTCCTGTTTCCATCTCTTCATAGTCAAAGCCTCTGCCAAAGCTTTTTTTTTTCTTGAGGGCCCCACAGAGGGTTTAGGTATGGCCATTATACAATTGCTGTATGTCAATAGATAGTCATTCTCCATCTCCTTTAAATCCTTAATATTTCAGACAATGTGGTGCTTGAGTACATGTTTTTAATCACTACTCTTCTGTATTACTGTAATGTCTTATATGAGAGTAAAGAAAATACCAGATGGGAGAGGAGAAAATAGCCAAATATGAATAGGGACAAGTAGGTGTTTGCATAAGAGTAAAATAGGGAAATAGACTGATTATGCTAATAGCTAAAGAGGCACAGGGAAAGAGATGGGGCTGGCCAAATCCTCAACTGCACTTTTCATGTAACACTTGTCCTCAGACTAAGAGAGTGGAAGTGAACCTCAGGATGTGCATCCTGATTTCATCTTTCTTCATGAAAGTTTAGGTCACTATGCTAGGTTTTCCATAGGATCTTGTGCACTCTTCGCAGAAACTTATCTTTCATGTTTTCTGTTCCACGTAAAAGATGGTTTGGAATCCACCCAATACCTGCAATAATCCAAGAGAACTGGGCATTTCAGGTAACCCTCAATCCAGTTTACAGCATATCATAAAAAGGAATAATTTTTGACATATCAGACCCTGTTGATAAGTGACAGAACCAGGAAATAAATACATGTCATCATCCAGGTCTTGAAAATTTTCTTCTTCCTCACCCAGAGTACAGATAGTGATTCTCATTCTTGGTTATCAACCCAAACCAAACAAATTAGAATTTGTAGAGAGGTTCTCAGGCAATGGTAGTTTTATAAACCTCTTAAAGTGATTCTAATGTACAGCCAGTGTTGATAATGACTGGAAACAAGTCTTCTATGAAACTTAACAGGCCTTCTAGGAAAACAGATGATTATCAGTTCACAAAAAGCTACCTGCAATTATTCCTTAAGAAGTTCTTTTCTTGCCTTATTAGAGTCTCATGTTTAGGCAGGTACTTAAATCATAGCTGGACAGTTCTCCATTTACTGCCCATATTATTGGGTATTAAAATCAATCCATTGAATATCAGCTGAACTATTATAAAATGTCTACTAGATATTTAATTTACATAGTTGGAATGTATAGCTGCCGGGAGCCGTCAGGATGCCCCCTTGCTCGGATGACAAGGTCACAAGACTAAGAAAGAAATTGCAAGGCTGACTTTCTTTATGGGGCATCCCAGACTAGGCCACCCCCCCATCCCCCGGTGATGCTGGGAGCCGTCAGGATGCCCCCTTGCTTGGATGACAAGGTCACGAGAGAAAGAAAGAAATTGCAAAGCTGACTTTCTTTATTGGGGCATCCTGGGCAAGCCCCCCCCACCCCCGCAATATTTTTCTTGGGAGTTCTGTCCATGCTCAGAACATTGGCTCATCTCAGTAGGTCAGTCCCAGTTGGAAAGAATTCATCCTGAGATAATCCCCCCAGACCTTATCAACCAGAGGATCTGGGAAGGTGGATCACCTTCCCGGGGGGCTAAGGAGGAATGAAAGGACTATACCTCCTACTAGTTACTGGGAACTTTACCAAGAGTTCTCTGGGGGTCATGGCAAGGCCACCACCAGAAGGGCTCGTACTTGGGTCACCTTACCATCTCCCACTCCCCTGATCACTCCACAGAGGAGGCTCCCTTCCTTTAAGAAATCAGGCTGGAATGGGACTAAGGAATGCTCATAACTGTGGCCAGCATAGTTGGAGATATTGATTGCTTTAGGATAATGTAGCCATAGGAATTCATTATAGTAGTTATAAGGTTAATAGGGTTTTATTGCTAAAGCAGTGCTGCTAAACTGTCTTAGTCCTCTTTCCTCTTTCTAAACTGTCTCTTTGTCCTCTTTTCTCTTTCCTGGTAAGAACCAGAGTAGATTACTAGAAGAATACAGTTTCAAGCTTAAGCCCTTCCCTCTAGCTTCTTCATAGTTATACCTGGTAAGAGAAATGTAACCTTTCTACTTAGATTGATGTACTTATCATGATTG
Source organism: Antilocapra americana (assembly GCA_007570785.1). Lineage (NCBI taxonomy): Eukaryota > Metazoa > Chordata > Mammalia > Artiodactyla > Antilocapridae > Antilocapra > Antilocapra americana. The sequence continues at coordinate 11,274,512 of ML664163.1, read as the reverse complement.
AATGACGTATACTGAAGACATTCAAATGGTAAACATACTATTGTTAAATCTAATTACATAGAAATCTGACTTCTGTAAGGGGAATGGTTCATGATAGATTGGGGAATGAACTCAATGATAAGGTTGCTATGGAAGGTAGAAAACAAAAAATTGTATAGAATGATAGGTGATGTAATGATGTAATGGGGATGTCTTTTGGCTATAAAACTGTAAACCAACAACAATAAACAAGAGACTGTTCCATCACCACACATCGACTCAGCTCAGTTCTTCCGCCGACACCACTCATCCCTCAAGACCCCCGGACTCACCCGGGCTGGACCCTGGCATATAGCCTTTATATAATATTTAATTTTGTCACTTAAATAGAAAAGGAGACAACAATATAGAGATTTTTCACTTGAGTCTGTCATTGTCAAACTTAGATGACCACATGCTCACAGCTTTTAGATTCAGCAGATCATTCTGGGCTGGGCCTGAGGGTTTTCATCATTCAGAAGCATCTTATGTGATTCTGATGAATTTTCAGGCATTGGACCACATTTTGAAAGTCAAATGACTAATATTGCTCAATCATCCATGGCCGCCAAGTTGGAGTGTGAATTCTGATTTTTTCCTAATAGGAAAGCCTACCTACTATGATCTGAATGTGTGCATCACCTCAGCATACATATGTTGAAATATCAGGTCCCAAAGATGATAGCTTCCCTGGTGGCTCAGATGGCAAAGAATGTGCCTACAACGCAGGAGACCAGGGTTTGATCCCTGGGTAGGAAGATCCCCTGGAGAAAGGAATGACTACCCACTCCAGTATACTTGCCTGGAGAATTCTATGGACAGAAGAGCTTGGCAGGCTATTGGCCATGGGGTTGCAAAGAATCAGACACAATTGAGTGACTTTCACTAGTCACTTGCCAAAGATGATGGTATTAAGAGGTAGGGTTTTTCAGTTCAGTTGCTCACTCATGTCCGACTCTTTGTGACCGCATGGACTGCAGCACGCCAGGCCTCTCTGTCCATCACTAACTCCTGGAGTTTGCTCAAACTCAAGTCCATTGAGTCAGTGATGCCATCCAACCATCTCATCCTCTGTCATCCCCTTCTCCTCCCATCTTCAATATTTCCCAGCATCACGGTCTTTTCAAATGAGTAAGTTCTTTGCATCAGATGGTCAAAGTATTGGAGTTTCAGCTCCAGCATCAGTCCTTCCAATGAATATTCAGTAGGGCTTTTGGAAGTTGCTTAATCCATGTGGAGGAGCCACGTGAATGGGATGAGAGTCTTATAAAAGTGGTTTCAGAGAGATTCCTATCTTTATTCTCCATGTGAGGACACAGTGAGAACAAGTAGGCTAATAATCAGGGAAAGTGTTTTCACCAGAATCCAGTCATTCTGACACCTTGATCTGTACTTCCCCACCTCCAGTAATGTGAGAAATAAATTTATGCTGTTCATAAGCTACTCAGTCTAGATAATCTGCTTTTATGGCAGCCTGGACTTCCCTGGTGGCTCAAAAGGGTCTGCCAACAGTGTGGGAGACCTGGGTTCAATCCCTGGGTCGGGAAGATTCCCGGAGAAAGAAATGGCAACCCACTCCAATACTCTTGCCTGGAAAATCCCATGGACGGAGGAGTCTAGTAGGCTACAGTCCATGGGGTCACAATGAGTCAGACATGACTGAGCTACTTCATTTTCATGTAAGTGGACCTCATATTTAATTATTACTTCAAATCTTTCAAAGTGCGTTCATCTGAATTATCTTAATTGATAATGAGGTGGTATTACCTCCATTTACAAATCAGGCAGCCCGGAGCACTGGAAAAGCACAGGATGTCAAATCAGAAGATCTATTATTTTTTTTCTGAAGCTCAGATGAGGTTAAAAGTGATCACAAGAAACTCCATTAAATCTGCTAGTGCATAGAGAGAAAAAAGAATGAGTGATGCAAACTCAGTAGACAATGCCTTAATTTCTTCATGTGTACAATGAGTATAATAATATGCACTTGTTATGATATACATAGGAAATCCTAAAGATGCAACCAGAAAACTCCTGGAGTTAATCAATGAGTTTAGTAAAGCTGCAGGATACAAAATCAATACATAGAACTCACTAGGATTCCTATATACCAACAATTAAAGATCAGAAAAAGAAATTAAGGAAAGAATCCCATTCACCATTGCCACAAAAAGAATAAAGTATCAGGAATAAGCCTACCTAAGGAGACAGAAGACCTATATGCAGGAAACTGTAAGACGTTGATGAAAGCAATCAAGATGACACAAACGGAGAGATACGATATGCTCTTGGATTGGAAGAATCAATATTATGAAAGTGACTATACTACCCAGAGCAATCTACAGATTCACTGCAATCTCTATCAAAACACCAATGGCATTTTTCACAGAGCTAGAACAAAAAAATCTTAAAATTTGTATGGAAACTCAAAAGATCCCAAATAGCCAAAGCAACTTGAGAAAGAAAAACAGAGCTGGAGGAATCAACCTTCCTGACTTTATACTATAAAGCTATAGTAAACAAATTTTTATAACTTTTGGTAGTTTTACATGTTTGAAAAATACATATAGGTCAGGCATGTATCTTGCCAAGCTTAGTATAAATAATATGATTATAATAATTATAGCTTTTTATGATAATGATGTAGCCAAGGAAACAACCCAAAAGTTTCTCAAGCTAATAACAATATGAATAATATATTATTTAACTGAGCTTATTTTTGAAAAATTATGTGCAGCACTACCTTAATATTATGGGTATATAGAAATGTTTATATAAATTATGTATATATAAATATCTATATAACTTCTGTGTATAATTATACATAAAACAACCCCAAAGTTAGCTGTAATGACCAATGATCAGTGAAATTAGAAGAATTTGTTTCCTTTGTGTTTTGTACATTTTCAATTTTTTCTACAAATAAACAGTGATTCTTTTGTTTTTATAAAAGAATAGTTGCAAAACATGCTATAAAAGTAATAGCTGCAAAACAATGTTTGAAATGATTTGTTGATTAGTGTATAATGCCCAGTAGGTTGACTTTATTCTATAGAGAATCTTTGATGGTGTTGGGGGAATTTCAATATTATCTTCACAAACAGATTTGAAGACAGAAGATATAAATACCTTTTTATTCACAGGGCATTTTCCAAGAATATTAATTAGAAATGAACGTTTGGACATTTTTGTTCTTTTGTATATTTTTGTTCTTCATGACAGTCTGTATTTTATGGTATCTCTGTATCTTCTTAAAGGAATTTCAGGTGAGAACACAATGCTTTATTTTATTGTCATTATTATTTCCATAAAAAGTGATAGAGCATATTTAATTTTAGTACCTAGAGTCTCTCACCAACTGTCAAAATATTTAAATCATCTTTTCAGATGATTTATCTACCAAATAGGACAGAAAGCAATCCTAAACTGAATAGTTAAATATACATTATATTCTGTGAGGCTTCCCTGGTAAAGAATCCATCTACAATGCAGGATACCTGGTTTCAATCCCAAGGTTGGGAAGACTCCCTGGAGGAGGACATGGCAACCACTCCAGTATTCTTGCCTGGAGAATCCCCCTGGATAGCGGAGCCTGGCAGGCTACAGTCCATAGGGCCTCAAAGAGTCAGACACGACTGAGTTACAAAGCACACATATACATGTTCTCGGAACTGTTATGGATACAAAGCTATATACTTGGAGAATGAAGACTTGAATTCGTGCTATTACATATAGAGTCTGTGTGCTTAACCACTGCACTATGCTACTTACTGAAGAGCAAAGAGACTCATAGTCTCATAGGCTGTAGGAAGATGTTCTTTAGAAAATCCAGGGTGCTACAGATAATCTTAAACTGAAGCCATAAAGTGTTTAAGGTATAATCATTTAATAATTTAGAGGTAAAATTAGCTTCAGAAAATTGGTTACATTTTTGTTACATTTGGTTACATTTTTCTTTGCCAGAATAAATGATTTATAGAATGAATCTATTTAATATTCTTATCTGTAAAAGTGGAATTCATTCTGGCCTTTATTGTACTTTCACAAAATCCAGAAGGTTTTCCAACAGTGAAAAATGATGGGGTTATGGAGCTGTTAGGGCAGTTTATGTCTTTGCCTTTATCCTGGTTCTTGTTTACTTTGTAATTCTCTGGAAATAGGCAGAAAGATGGAGTTGACCACATCTGCCCAGAGTCATACCTTATACTCTAGGCAGAGTGTAAAACAGGATAATGTGATCCTTTCAGGGATTTATCAGCAGCGTGCTTACTTAATAATTACTGCCAATGCTACCAACTCTGTACTTTTAATTAAAAGTCTAATATTAATCTCAAAACATCTCTTTTCCTATTCTCTATGTAGATGCAAAAGAACTATTTCTCAACATAGCCTCTCTTATAGAAAATATACTCTTCAGAGGTTAACTTGTCAGAACTGAATTTTTCACAACCTCTATACTCCTTAAATTTTCCACATGGTGTCCTCTCTTTAAATTATAAAGTAGGCACTTGGAGAAAATGTTTCAGGCCAGCAGAGACTTTCCAGTAAAGTCTTCAACAATGTTGTACAGAATTGATGACTAGGTTAAATAAAGATCTGTGTTGGAATGACTTCCGCTTGGCTGGATATGTCATGAAAACAGGGAGCTGTGAGTACTTCCTTAAAGGGTTATGTACTAATATCAGCTGCTTCTCAATGGCCATGCCCTGTTTTCTATAAACCAGGCAGGGATTTAGGTACACAATGCGCGTTCTATGTTCAGAAGTCTGCACAATTTTTCATTGATGAAATTCATTGTGATGATGTGGACATAGGTTTACCTCCTGGGTTTCCACAGGGCCTATCCTTCTTTCATGCTTCCCAGGATCACTTGCTTCACAGATAGCTTAAAAAATCTTTTTTTTAATTGGAGGATAATTGCTTTACAATATTGTATTGGTTTCTGCCATAAATCAGCACGAATCAGCCACAGCATACATATTTCACCTTCTACCCCTCTAGATTGTCACAGAGCACCAGGCTGAGATCTGTGTTATGCAGAAACTTCTCACTAGCCATCTATTTTATGTATGGTAATGTATACGTTTCAATGATACTCTCTCAATTCGTCACACCCTTTCCTTCCCCCATTGTGTCCCCAGGTCTGTTCTCTACATCTGTGACTGTATTCCTGCCCCACAATTAGGTTCATCAGTACCATTTTTCTAGATTCCATTATATGCATTAATATACAATACTTGTTTTTCTCTGACTTACTTCACTCTGTATAATAGGCTCTTGGTTCATCCACCTCAGTTCAACTGACTCAGATTTGTTCCTTTTTATGGCCAAGTAATATTCTGTTGACTATATGTACCACAGTTACTATATCCATTCACCTGTCAATGGACATCTAGGTTACTTCTGTGTCCTGGCTATTATAAATAGTGCTGCAATGAACATGGGGTACATGTTTTTTTTTTTTAATTATGGTTTTCTCAGTGTATATGCCCAGTAGTGGGATTGCTTGACCACATGGTAGTTTTACTCCTAGGTTTTTAAGGAATCTCCACATTGTTCTCCTTTGTGGCTGTATTAATTTACATTCCCACTACAGATTCTTTGTATTAGTTACATTTGATTTGAATATAAACAACATTTATAAGTTTTACTACTTAAATTGAAACAGCTTCAAACCAGTGGCTAATCTTTTTGACTGTGGTATCTTTTGCAATGTTTTGATTCCCTCTGATTTTGAAAGCCCCAATTCTAATTTCAAACATAGCAGCAGAAAAAAAAAAGTTATAATTTTTCAGTATTATGTGTCTTTGACATGTCAAAAACCATTCCTGGTTAACTGAGTAATTGTTTACTTGGCATGTTTAACAAAGTTTCTTAGATCCTTCTCAAATCTGCAGGTGAACTGCTTAGTGTCAGTTATTTCTCCTTTTAAAGGAGGGTTATTTTAGCATATCAGTAGAATACCTGAGTTAGAGTTTCTATATTTGACTGAGCCAGGAATACCAGTGTTCTAGCTTAGGAAATCAAACTGAAAAGGTTTGATGACAGAATGAATCATTATGATCACATACGAGAGTTTATTGGATAAAATTATTAAATAATAAGAATTTATTTGAAATGTGGAGTGGTTTTGATGAATATATAATCAAAAGAGTCTATTAGGGATATGGGGTAAGTTGTTGTATATATGATCAAAGAACATAATGAAAATGGATAGAAATCAGCAGAAATGGAATTTTAACTTATTATCTTCTTACTCTACTCATTAATGTATTAGAAAAAATTATATATATCAGTAATATAAAGCTATAGTCTATTTTTTGGTTCAATAGAAAATATATGAAATAGTTCCTCTGAAGCAGTGAAAATATTTTATCCTGAACCAGAGTCTCATTTTTATAGATTTTAGTATAAAATGCAGCATGCAATTTTTACTCTTAATTCTGTAAAAAAATTTCAGAGTTAATGCAATACATTCAGTTTTAATGTCTTTATGAATGACAAGATATGGACTAAGGTAACTGGTAGATGTCTAGAGCCTCCTCCATAACCCTTTATGTAATTATATATATATATATATGTATATATATATATATGTAGATACACACATTGACTTCTGAAAATAATTTATGATATTTATAATATAATACTCTTCAGTGTGTTTTAAAAAAGAGAAACTCTGTACCTTCAGATAGGGCATCTGACACAGAGAACTAAGACATTACCATCCATTTTCATGACTCTTTTTTTTTTTTCACTTCTCCATTGCAGTGGTAAGCCTGAGTGGATATGATGGAGGCAAACAAGACTCTGGTGACAGAATTTGTTCTCACAGGACTCACAGATCTCCCAGGGCTGAAGGTCCCCCTGTTCCTAGTTTTCCTGGTCATCTACCTCATCACCATGGTGGGCAACCTTGGACTGATTTTTCTCATCTGGAAGGACCCCCATCTTCACACCCCCTTGTACTCATTCCTGGGCAGCTTAGCCTTTGCAGATGCTTGCTCTTCCTCTTCTGTGACTCCCAAGGTGCTTCTCAACATCTTAGACAAGAGTCAAACGATGCCTCTCTTTGAGTGCATGGCCCAATACTATTTTTTTGGTTCCAGTGCCACCACAGAATGTTTCCTTCTGATGGTGATGGCCTATGACCGCTATGTAGCCATATGCAAGCCCTTACTTTACCCACTGGTGATGTCCAACAGACTCTGCACTTGCTTGATAAGTGTATCATATGCAATTGGTTTTATGCACCCTATAATACATGTAGGATTATTATTTAGATTAACTTTCTGTAGGTCCAACATAATACATCATTTCTACTGTGAAATCTTGCCACTTTTTACAATTTCTTGCACTGATCCATCAATTAATGCATTAGTGCTTTTTATTTTTGCCTCTTTTATACAAGCTTTTACTTTTATTTCCATCATGGTCTCTTACACCTTTGTCCTCTTTGCCATCCTGAAAAAGAAGTCTGAAAAGGGCGGGAGCAAAGCCTTCTCCACATGCAGTGCCCACCTGCTCTCTGTTTCCTTGTTCTATGGTACTCTCTTCTTCATGTATGTACGTCCTGGGTCTGGCCCAGATCAATATCAAGATAAAATATATTCACTGTTCTACACGATTATAATTCCTCTGCTAAACCCTTTTATTTATAGCCTAAGAAATAAGGAAGTTTTAGGTGCATTTAGAAAAATGATAAAGAAGTAAACATTTTTTAGGAAATCTTTCATTATTCCTTACTTTTTACTCTTCTTAAATAAGGTATAATGACTGTCGTTGGGTTTTCACATAGTAGGGACTGTATGAATAGTTGTAAAATGAATGAATAATAATATTTAGTCAATATGCTTGTCTTAGTTATAAGTTAATGTGATCATCAAAATAATGAATACAGAAAGTACAATTATCATTGACTTTTTGTTGTTTAGAATTACTTTTCAAGAATGAAAATAAAAAATGAATCCCCAAATGCTAAAACCTTGCAATATGAACTCTTATATTTCCAGATACACATATCTGGAGCTCTTTTGAACTTATATTCTTTTAGAGGAAGATTCAGTCTGTGTAAATACTCTGTTGAAAAGGTACTCATGCCCTCCAAAATAACTCTTGGGCAAGTAGTTTTTCAAAACCTTATCTTTAGTGGCTACTTATAATGATCCCAAATATATGAACATCAAATTAATATTGTTAGGCTAAATATGACAACATACATTCCCCTTGAGGGCTTTGAAATAAATATTTCTAGACTTAAAAGCATTTTGAAAATTAATTATATGTGTTGAATTCATTGAAAGATATTAATTTAGCAAATAGTTGTTAATACAATGAAGTTTCTGGCAATACAATAAAATGTTGAGTGTTTAAAATGTTTTCCTTTTCAGTTTATTAAGTAATCTTACTGAGTACCTTGTTTGCATTTATATACCAAGTGAATACATTTTCCCACCCCAGAATTGACAACAAGCTTAAATAGCAGGTGTGCTTGTTCAACTCATAATTATGTAACTTAAATTGCTTTTTATTTCTTACAAGAGCTTTGTATGTTTTGTGTTAATTAATCTTTGACGAAGGAGGCAAAAGTATACAAAAGAGAAAGGACAGTCTCTTCAAGAAGCAGTGTTGGGAAAGCAGGACAGTTATACATAAATCATGAAATTAGAACAGTCTCTCATACCATGTACAAAAATTAACTGAAAGTGGTTTAAAGACTTAGTTATAAGACACAAGACCATAAGACTCCTAGAAGAGAACATAGGCAAAGCCTTCTCTGACATAAATCTGTCTCCTAATGCAAAAGAAGTTAAAGTAAAATTAAACAAATAGGAGCTGATTAAACTTTAAAGCTTTTGCACTGCAATGGAAACCAAAACAAAATGAAATGGCAATCTACAGAAAATATTTGTGAATGACAGAAGGGGTTAAAATCCAAAATATACAAACAGCTCATGCAAGTCAATATTAAAAAAAAATAATCCAACTGAAAATGGGCAAAACTCTTGAACAGACATTTTTTAAAGAGAAAACACCCAGGCCAACAGGCATATGAAAAGATATACAGTGTCACTAATTATTAGAGAAATGCAAATGAAAACCACATGGGATATCACCTCACACTGGTCAGAAGGCTATCATCAAAAAGTCTACAAATAGCAAATGATAGAGGATGCAGAGAAAAGAAATCTCGTGTATACTGTTGAAGGAAATGCAAATTTGTGCAGCCATTATGAAAAACAGTATGAGGTTTCCTTATAGAATTAAAATGGGGTACCATATGATCCAGCAACCTTGCTCCTGGGTTATATATCTCCAAAACATGAAAACTAACTAAAAAGGATAGATGCATCCCAATGTTCATAGTAGCACTATTTGCAATAGCCAAGACACGGTAACAACAACCCAAGTGCTCTTCAACATATGACTGGCTCAAGAAAATCTATATGTATATATTAATCAATCATAAAAAATGAAATATTGCCATTTGCAGCAACATGAGTGGACCTAGAGAACATTATACTACAGACAGAAAAAGACAAATACTACATATCACTTCTATGTGGAATCTAAAGCATAGTACAAATGTATGTATGCATTAGTTGCTCAGCCGTGTCCTACTCTTTGCAACCCCATGGACTATAGCCCACCAAACTCCTTTATCCATGGAATTCTCCAGGCAAAAATACTGGAGCAGGTTGCCATTCCCTTCTCCAGGAGATCTCCCTGACCCAGGGACTGAACCCAGGTCTCCCACATTGCAGGCAGATTTCTTTAACACCTGAGCCACCAGGGAAGTCCTATTTGCTCAGACGTTTTCAACTCTTTGCCACATGGACTGTAGCCCACCAAACTCCTTTATCCATGGAATTCTCCAGGCAAGAACACTAGAGTACAACAGAAACAGATTCATAGACATAAAAAACCAATTTATGGTTACCAAATACAGAAAGTAAAGGGGGAAGAGGAAAATTAGAAGTATGAAATTCCCTTCACCAGGGGATCTTCCAAACCCAGGGATCGAACCTGAGTCTTCTGCACTGCAGGCAGATTATTTACCATCTGAGCCACCAGGGAAGCCTAGACACAAACTACTACACATAAAATAGATACAAGCAACAAGGATTTACTATGTAGCTCTGGGAACTAACTATATTCAATAGCTTCTAGTAACTTATAATGGAAAATAATCAGAAAAAATAATTGAGTCACTCTGCTGTACACCTATAATGTAAATCAAATATACTTCAATAAAATAAAAACCCTAGCCCTGGGTTTCACTATTGCAAAACAAAATATAACACTTCAGAAAATTTCCCCCATACTCATAAGTGGTATCTTTGAAGATGATTTTCAAGTTATTGCTATGCTAAGGGGCAGAAACATGTTTTGGGTTGAAAACGCGTGAACAAACCATAATTCAGAGAGAATGGAAGTTGCCCTTTTCCTGAAGCCACCTGATGCAAGATTTCCACATCCTAAATGTTTGTCAGAGGAAATCTTAGCAACTCGAGAGGGTTGCTAATACAACATGTATTTCCAGTGATTCTGTGATATACATATATTTACACACATATATTTCTAGTGATTTTGTGATTTAATATTTTTTAAATAATTCAATTCTTGCAGGTATTCAAAGCACCTTAGATAAATACAGTGCTAGACCATGGTTTCCTCTAGCATTTAAAGGATTTGCAATTGCCTGTGACCTTCTTTAGAACAGACTTCCTCAGAATAAGCAGTTCAACTAGTCCTGTAGGGGCTTCCCCATGCAAACTGTGTGGTCTGCCAGCTTCATTCAGTGGAAAAGTTTGCATCTCAGAGCAGTGTATCAGGCATTTTCGGTGTAACTAGAGTGATTCTCATAAACTCAAAGGCTGTAATGGTGATGATCCTCAACAAATCCTATTGTTTTACTATCCTAGTTTTTGCAAAAACTGTATAGGGTATAGCTGATAATGGTATAAACCAGAAACAGCCCTGTAGAAACTTTCAATACAATATCTGGTATGAGATATATCCTATTGATGTGTGTGTGGAAAATGTATTCTGCCAATACCAATCGTGAATGAGGATTAGAAGTATTTTATATTCATCTGGGAAGGGTAACAGTATAAACTGAAGGTCTTGCCCCAGGGGTATATGAAGAAAACTTTATTTCCAGAAATTTTTTTGAACAGCAGGTTGGTTCATTATATTGATGACAATATGTTAATTGAATCTGATAAGTACTATGGATACAAGTGAGTAAAGTTCGCGAGCTCCACAGGATGCCAGAAAAATCCTGTAAGAATTGCATTTTGGGTGGAGAAAAGGGAACTGTCTTGCACTGTTTGTGGGAATATAAATTGATACAGCCAGTGTGGAAGATAGTATGGAGATTCCTTAAAAACTAGGAATAAAACTACCATATGACCCAACAATCCCAATACTGGGCACATACCCTGAGAAAATCATAACTGAAAAAGACACATGTATCCCAGTGTTCATTGCAGCATTATTTATAATAGCTAGGACATGGAAGTAATGTAGATGTTCATTGACAGATGAAGGGATAAAGGAGCTGTGGTACCTATATACAATGGAATATTACTCAGCCATAAAAAGGAACACATTTGAGTCAGTGCTAATGAGGTGGATAACCTAGAGCCTATTATAAAGAATGTTACTCCTATATCTCCCCAGGTGAAGCCATTGAACTCAAAAGAGCGAGATCAAATGTTAGACCAAATAAAACTTTTATAGCATAAAACAAAACAAAAGAATGAAGTAAGTCAGAAAGAGAAAAATAAATATTATATATTTATGCATATTTATGGAATCTAGAAAGATGGTACTGATAAATCTATTTGCAGGGCAGCACTGGAGATGCAGACATAGAGAACAGACTTATAGACCCAATGGGGAGTAAGAAGAAGAGGGTGGGACAAATGGAGAGAGTAGCATGGAAACATATACACTAACATATGTAAAACTGATAGCCAGTGGGAATTTGCTGTGTGATTCAGGGAACTCAAACTGGGACTCTGTGACAACCTAGAAGGATGGGATGGCACAGGAGGTAGGAGGGAGTCTTAAGAGGGAGGAGACATATGTATACCTATGGCTGAGCCATGTTGATGTTCAGCAGAAACCAATACAATATTGTAATTATCCTGCAGTTAAAAACAAGTTAAAAATTGCATTTTGGGAGTGTGTAATTATAACTTGCGGCAAGATGATATGTATTAATAATTGTTGATAACTACACAAAGAAGAGACATAGCTGGTTTGCTGGAGAGAACAAAGTATTACCTTGAAAACACAGCTTTTAGTTGAGCTAGGTACTAGATGGGAACTGGGTTTGACTAATTTTCAATTAGTTTGACTCTGGTTGGGAGAGGCTGAGAGTGTTCTACAAGTGGAAAAGAGGATAAAACAGGTAAATCATAAACAAAAAGAAGTACAGAAGTAGAAATCATCAGTTGATAACCAAATCCAAATAACCATTTTCTTCTCTTCCTGGATACATGGTCTCCCTTTTCAGTTGACTTCAGTATTATGATTGTGGTTAGGATTGCAAGTGATATACTAGCTCATAAGCCCCTCACAGTTGGAATCCCCTGTGACTTTTTCCAGCTTGATCCAGATGAGAAGACAATTACTGAAGACAGTTATGTGCGGGCACTTCTCTGGCAGCCTAGTGGCTAAGACCTCACCTTCCACTGCAGTGGATGCGGGTTCAATCCCTGGCTGGCTAGCTAGGACCCCACATGCCTCGTGGCCAAAATGCCAAGGCTTAAAGCAGAAGCAATACTGAAACTTATGTGTGGAAAATGCCTGAATGATAAGATGGAGCCTAGGACTCTGGATCATCAGTTGGGGTAGAATAGTCTAACAATTAGGAACATGTGATTTATATTTATCATGAATGAGGAATTAACTTCTATTTTGTCAGCTTACTTAGATATTAAAAAATATCTGTAAGTTCAGTTAATGTGACTGTAAAAAACATACACATACAAAGCAATAAAATTCCTTAACTGTACATAGTTAATTATTGGGTCTATTTCTCAGTACAGGGACATGAATATGAGGCTTAAGAATTTCAGTTGTTAACCAAAGCAGTCCTTACAGACTTAGAGAATGAACTTACGGTGACCAGGGGGTTAGGGGCCAGGGAGAGGGATAAATCGGGAGTCTGGGATTGATATGTACACATTGCTATATTTAAAATGGGTAATGGAGCTTCCCTGTGTTCCAGTGCTTGAGAGTCTGCCTTTCAAACATGGGTTTGATATCTTGCCAGGGATCCCACATGCTGGGGAGCAACTGAGCCCATGTGCTGCCACTGTAGAGTCTGTTTGCCATCACTACAGAAACCCTGGGCCACAACTGTAGAGTCTGTGTGCCACCACTGCAGAGCCAGTAATCACAGTGTGTAGTTACACAACTACAGAGTCCATAGAACAGATACATGTATATGTATAACTGAATCACTTTTCCGTACACCTGAAATTAACACAACATTGTTAATCAACAATACTCCAATATAAAATAAAAAGCTAAAAAAAAAGAATTTCCATTGTCATTTTATGTGCAGTGAGAAATTATCAATAACATTTAAATAGAGGCAAGCATATATTACGGTGTGGTAGTGAAACAGTATACATTTTATAAAAATGTCCTGTGTCAGTGTGGAAAATAGATCAGATGACTGTGTTAGGAGATGCATCTAGTATAGTTAGGTGCTTATTTAATAAGCCAGGCAAGAGATGAATGTATTTTAGATTTTAGTACTGACTGCATAAAAAGAAATCTTGGATTTAAGACATCATTGGTAGATGAACTCTTGGTTTGTGACCCTATTTCTGTGACAGGAAACACTGGAAGAATACCAGGTTTGAGGGCGGAATACAGGAAGACCATAATTTCAGATTTGGACATGTTAATTCAGATACCTTTGGGAGTTTCAAGTGGGCAAGTCAGGTAGGTAGTTGGGTACTGGCAGCATTAAAAAAAAAAAAGAAAGAGGAAGGAAAGCAAGCTTATTCTAAATTCTGTTCAGTGATATTTTTAAACATGCCCCCAAAGTGAACCTTGAGGACACAATGGATAGTTTTAATTGTTATAACTATAAGGGTATGATGATTTGATGATTAGCTTACAATGCCCAGTAGAACAACTTTGACTTCATCCTACCTACTGGGAATATCTTGGAAGCAATAAGGGAATTTCAAAACATTTTAAGAAATGGTTTGCAAATAGGAGAAAGAAATGTTACATTCTTCCAGTTTTGTGTTTCCAAGAAAAAACAATGCATAAATAATTGTGCTTTGTTTCTGTACCTTTTATGTTACTTTGAGAAAACCAGCACATTTTCAGTTTCCCATATTTTACAGGAGCTGGGTGAGGATACAGACATTTTCATATTTTCATTATTATAGCTTTGTAATTTATCTGTATGATAAGAAAATATCTAAATAAGATATTAAAACCCTAGACAGGCCTTTTCCTTTTTTTAAGTCAGCAAACAAAATCTGGGCAAGCAAGTAAATGTCTAAACATGAATATTTCAGTTAGAATTTTTGCTGTGTAGATAACACATTTATTGAGATATTTCTTAATAAGAAACTTTAACAGAAGAATTAAAAATAAAAAATAGCAGTGATAAGAAAAAAATAAGGGTTTATTTTATAAATATGAAGTTTTAAAAATTGAAACATAAGCTATGAAGCCTAAAGTCAACTTATTTGCAATTTTCCAAATGGGAATTCTGGCTTCAGGCTTATTATATATAATAAAAATTCTTTAATTTCATGCAATCATGAGTATGTGCGCTAAAGTCACTAAAGGTAACTTTAAAAGGCTCTGTGCTAACTCTTGAAAAAATATTCATACAAGTTACTTTTCTTGTCCAGATTATATTAATACACTACAGGAACTAAAGGTAAAGATAGCAATGATTTGGTTATTTGAGATTCTAGAAAGAGTTGGACCAACTTATGCAGGGTAAGTATTTCTTAAGTTTCTTAATTTCCAATTAATATTTCTGATATATATATATATATATATTTGTTGCTTTTCTCATGGATCTGTTATTCTGACTTTCATTCTCCTCCACTTCAACTATTACTGTCTCTACTCTCACTCCAGAAAAACCAGTGCTATACACTTAGTGTCTATTCACGTTTCTCAATGTAAAAGAGAGATTTAAAATATACATTGCTCGTTTTACAATGATGAGACCATAGATTTTACACTTCTTTGGATCTTGCTTTTCTGAGATAATTATGCATTGTGGAAATTCCAAAATTAAAATTAGGTAGAATAGCTCTTTTTTCATGATTGAATTATATTCCATAATATGAACGTACTCTGGTTTATTTAACCATTTCACTGTTGATGCATCTTGTCTTTGCTGTCGTGTCCAACCCTTTGCTATCCCATGGACTGCAGCATGCCAGCCTTCCTTGTCTTTCACTGTCTCCCAGAATTTGCTCAGACTCACATCCATTGAGTCGGTGATGCCATCAAACCATCTCATCCTCTGTCAACCCCTTCTCCTCTTGCTCTCAATCTTTGTCAGCATCAGGATCTTCCTCAATGAGTCAGCTATTCTCAGCAGGTGGCCAAAGTATTGAAGCTTCAGCTTCAGCATCAGTGCTTCCAATGGATACTAAGGAGTGATTTCCTTTAGGGTTGACTAGTTTGATCTCCTTGAAGTCCAAGGGACTCTCAAGAGTCTTCTCCAGTACCACAATTTGAAAACATCAGTTCTTTGGTGTTTCAGCCTTCTTTATGCAAGACCAAAGCTTTGACAAGATGGACCTTTGTTAGCATAGTGATTTCTTGGTTTTTAATATGCTGTCTAGGTTTGTCATAGCTCTTCTTCCAAGGAGGAAATGTCTTTTAATTTTGTGTCTGTGGTCACCATCTACAGTGATTTTCGATCTCAAGAAAATAAAATCTGTCACTGTTTCCACTTTTTCCCCATCTACATGCCATGAAGTGATGGGACCAGATGCTACGATCTTACATTTTTTTTTTTTAGTTTTACTAGGAGCATTTATTTAATTCTTAGGACTATAAATATAACAAGAAAAATGGTAAATTACATTAGATATATAATTCTTTTTTTTTTATTAAACATTTTTTTTATTAGTTTTGCCAAACAATGACATGATATCACCATAGTTTTGGAAGTCTTGGCCACAGCAATCAGAGCAGATAAAGAAATCAAAGGAATCCAGATTGGAAAAGAAGAAGTAAAACTCTCTCTGTTTGCAGATGACATGATCCTCTATACTGAAAACCCTAAAGACTCTACGAGAAAATTACTAGAGCTAATCAGTGAATATAGCAAAGTTTCAGGATACAAAATCAACACACAGAAATCCCTGGCATTTCTATACACTAACAATGAAAAAACAGAAAAAGACATTATGGAAACAATTCCATTCACCATCGAATCAAAAAGAATAAAATACTTAGGAGTATTTCTACCTAAAGAAACAAAAGACTTGTATATAGAAAACTATAAAACACTGATGAAAGAAATCAAAGAGGACACAAACAGATGGAGAAATGTGCCGTGCTCGTGGATTGGAAGAATCAATATAGTGAAAATGAGTATACTACCCAAAGCAATCTACAGATTCAATGCAATTCCTATCAAGCTACCAGAGGTCTTTTTTAGAGAATTAGAACAAATAATTTCTCAATTTGTATGGAAATACAAAAAACCTCGTATAGCCAAAGCAATCTTGAGAAAGAAGAATGGAACTGGAGGAATCAACCTACCTGACTTTAAGCTATACTACAAATCCACAGTCATTAAGATAGTATGGTACTGGCACAAAGACAGAAATATAGATCAATGGAACAAAATAGATAGCCCAGAGATAAATCCAC
>ML664163.1:11236019-11257201 GCA_007570785.1 Antilocapra americana | reverse complement strand
ATGAACAGCATGGTCTTTGTTACTCCGAACAATAATGCAGTAAATATTCTTTGTATATTTACCTTTGCATAGCAGTCCTTTTATTTCTTGGATATATATGTATATATATATATATATATATATATATACATATATGATAGATGAAAAGATATATGTATTTTAAAAACTTAAATGGGATTGCATAAAATTTCTTTTCAAAAAGGCTGTTGCAATTCATAGTTCCACAAGTAACATATGAAAGTACCACTTTTGTAACTTTAGTTAACATTGATTATTTTTATTCATTTTAACTTCTGCTATTCTGATATATGAGAAATGAAGTATCCTTCTATTTTTATGTTTCTGTTCTTGTTCACATGTGTATATTTGTGACAGAAATTTTGGCATATTTTCATTTATTAGTTATTTTGATTTCATCTGTAAACTTGCTTATTCTTATCATTTACTCATTCTTTTATTAGATTGTTTGCCTTTTAAAATCTATTCTTAAGTTATTTTATATTATAGACATAAATCTATATCTTTCATATACATGGAGGATATATTTCCAAATATATTATTGACTAATTATATACCCTTTAACTCTGTTGGATATTGTTTTGCTATGCATTCAAGCTATCTATTTTACTGACATCCGTCTCTTGGACAACAATTTCACTACTCCCTATGTTACATCATTGTCTTCTCAATTACTTAGACAATTAAGTAGGAGACTAACCTTATTTCCTAACCCTTCCAGACAGATAGCAAAGAGTGGCAGCATAACCCATTAAATCAGGTGTCCTTTTCCTACTGAACTGAAATATCATATTTGTTTCGTGCCACATTCCCATTTATATTGGTACCTACTTCTGAGTTCTCTATTTTGTTTCACTGATCCTCCAGCTTCTTCTTATGCCACTGTCTTAATGTTTTGATTATTACATCTCTACATTATTGTTCAACATCAATTAAGGTATTCTTGACTACTCCATGTTTATATTTTTCTTGGGCGGAATGAGAAGTTATTTTCTTCCATATGAATTTCAGTGAGTTCAAGCAATTCTAAAAACTGTTAAGTTACCCATGTTAGTTTGAAAAGGATTTGCATTTAAATTTGGTAAATGCAAATTTACCTATCAACTTAAGTGAATCTAATTTTAAAATATTTTATTACAGATAATTTTGAATGCATATAAAAGTAGATAAGTGAAGTTAAAAATTAAGAACTACTAATTAAATGAGAAACATGTCTTATATGTCAGTAACATAACAATTCACTGTTTTTATGACTCTTTTGTGAATTTTCCCTCACTTATTCTTTCATTTTAGTGATTAGCTGATCAGATATGGCAGAAGAAAATATGACTCTGGTGACAGAGTTTGTTCTCACAGGACTCACAGATCTCCCAGGGCTGCAGGTCCCTCTGTTCCTGGTGTTCCTGGTCATCTACCTCACCACCATGGTGGGCAACCTTGGACTTATTTTTCTCATCTGGAAGGACCCCCATCTTCACACCCCCATGTACTCATTCCTGGGCAGTTTAGCCTTTGCAGATGCTTGTTCTTCATCTTCTGTGACTCCGAAGATGTTCATACATTTTTTATCAAAGAATCATGTAATACCTCTCATTGACTGTCTGACCCAATTTTATTTTTTTGGGTCTAGTGCCACCACAGAATGTTTCCTTCTGATGGTGATGGCCTATGACCGCTATGCAGCCATATGCAACCCTTTGCTTTATTCAGTAGTCATGTCCAACAGACTCTGTATTCAGTTTATAGGTATTTCATATTTCATTGGTTTTCTACATTCAGCCATTCATGTGGGTTTGTTGTTCAGATTAACCTTCTGCAGGACCAATGTAATACATTATTTCTATTGTGAAATATTACAACTATTCAAAATTTCCTGCACTGATTCTACACTTAATACACTTCTGGTATTTATCTTTTCAGCTTTTATACAAGTCTTCACTTTTATGACCATCATGGTCTCTTACAACTTTGTCCTCTTTACCATACTGAAAAAGAAGTCTGAAAAGGGCAGGAGCAAAGCCTTCTCCACATGCAGTGCCCACCTGCTCTCTGTTTCCTTGTTCTATGGCACTCTTTTCTTCATGTATGTATGTCCTGGGTCTGGCCCCTCTGAGGATCACAACAAAATATATTCTTTATTTTATACAATAATAATTCCTCTACTAAATCCTTTTATTTATAGCCTGAGAAACAAAGAGGTTATAAGTGCTTTGAGGAGAATAATGAAGAAGTGAATAGTTGCTAGACAATTTTCAAACTGTTTCTTTACTGTCTTCTAAAAATGTCCCTAGTCCTAAAGATTTGCCATGGCTCTGCCATTTCATCAGAGAACTAGTGGTCAGCATGGTCTGTGAACTTCCTACTAATTTACTGGGATATGAGACCAGTGAAAGTTTGGTAACTTACCTATGACTAGCTCATTTAGAAACATTGTGCTCTGTCTTTATCTAGACACTAAGCTTTTGCAAATTAGCTATTTTCTTAAGACTTAAAAAATTCCAGATAGCAATTGACAGTTTACTGAGAAACAGCTCTGAGACTGGCATATAGGGTTAGTCACTTAGTTCCTTACCCTAGTTCACTGCTCTGGACTTGCCAGGTAATAAAGCATCATTGTTCTCTTCCATACACAATAACTACAGTAGATGGATAAAGGTACTTGACAGAATATATTCCTGAGGAGAAATGTATTGTTTAGCGATAAAAAGCTAGGAAAAAGTAAAAGGTTCTAAAAATTTGGTGGATCTTAGGAATAAAAATGGAAGCAGGTATGAATTCAAGAAAGGAGGAACAAAATTAACCACAGCTCCTACCTGTAACTCCGCATACTATTTTTATCAAGAATATTGCCTGGAGCATAATATAGCATGATATTCAATAACTTATAAGTTTAGGAATATTTGAGTATAATAAAAAGCAATCTCAAGAGATCGGCCTTGGTTGCATTACTATTCCTATCAGTTTTAGTAGAAGCTAACTAGGAGGAAGGCAAGAAGCCTAGATCAGCGATAAGAACCTGGTTTAGTATGTAAAGATATGGGTGAAAACTTGTGTCAGTGAATTCTCTACCACTAATGTACTTCAATTTGGGATGTGTTCGTATATGTATTCAAGCATATATAGTGTGTTTTGGAATGAATTCCCCACAGATAAGGGGGGAATTTATATATTCCAGTTTATTTCAGGAGTATTAAAGAGACATACATAATTAAAACCCTCTGTTAGCAAAACAATGTTCCTTGGACAATCTGCTTTTTCTTAGCACATTCATTTAGAGTAGTAACACAAAATAAGAATGAAGTTTAAGTTGTTTAAGAATAAATATGCTTGTTGTTCTAGAATTTTAAAAACACTTTAGATCTCAACAGTTCCAATAAATATACTAAAAATATTATCTAAAAATATAGGCATGTGGTAAATTTCTTTTATCATTTAAATTTATCATATAAATGTTATTAGAAAAAGTCAATTTGTTTGTATAGTCTGAAGATTATTTCAAATTGGCCCCTAATAATAAAACTTATTTAAAAAATATCCCACATGATTAAAAACTTCAAAATCTATCTGTTCTTGTAGGTGACTTTAAGCAATTTCAGTCTTTGAAACTCATTTTATAAACTAAATTGGTTTCCTTAACATTTTAATTTTCTTCCTGAATAAAATATTTTTTTTCTATAATTTACTATTGGTCTTTTTAAAGTAAATCTTAAATACTTTTCATTATTTATGTACAGGTAAATACATTTATCTCTTAATGTACATGGTACATGTTTCATCTGAAGTATTTCCAAAAACAACTACAATAGTCACCCTTCATCTGTGGGGAATCCATTCCAAGATCCCCTGTGGATGCCTGAAACTGCTATTAGTTCTGAACTCTGTTTCCTGTTTTCTACCACAACTTTAATGTCTTTCCAGTCTTAACTAAGTACTTATCATACCCTGTGGCTGTAACTTTTGCAGTTTGAGGTGCAACAGCAAAATCAACAAGAGTTTCTTCTTCTTTCTTTACACTTTCATGAACATTCTTACCATAAATTTTAACAACCTCAGCATATGATATTTTTCCTATTAAATTTAGAACTTTCATATTTTCACTTAAAGGAAGCACTTTATGGCTTTTCGTTGTCAAATCCTAATTGCCAACGTCGCTGCTCTTGTGTTTGAGGGCCAACATTAAGTGAAATGAGGGTTACTTGAACATAAGCACTGCAGCAGCCAAGCTGATAATCCAAATAGCTACCAAGTGACTAGCGAAGGGAAGTGTATAAGTATACAGCATGTATGATAGTGTCTATGCGAGGCAAAGGGATGGTTCACATCCCAGAAGGATGGAGTAGGATGGTGTGAAATTTCATCATGCTACTTAGAATGTGTAGAATTTAAAACTTATGAATTGTTTATTTCTGGAACCATTTAATATTTTGAGACTATCATTGTCTTTGGGTAACGGAAACTGTGGAAAGCAAAACTGTGATAAGGGGGGACTACTGTATATGTTATGATATCTTTTAATATCTTCACAATTGCACAAATAATACATGGTTTTATCAGGATTATTCTCAACAAAATCCAAGCTAACCTACACATTGCCTTGGAAATAAAGGTTAAGTTAAACTTCAGCATTTTCCTCTAGTTTGATGGCCCCCTGAGAGACTGACATTTATACAGCCTTGTCATGTCAACTCAAGAGATGCATCAACTTGGGATAAATTAGATTTTAGCCAGGGTTGGTACGAACTGATTGCTGATCTGAAATGTCCCTAAATATATTGTATGTCAAGTATCTCAAAATTGTTTATTGTACAGCCTGTGTTTTGTAGAATGAGCTGCACTAAAAAGTGGATGTCAGGGCTCAGTGGTAAATAATCCACTGGACTACTCAGGAGACATGGGTTCGATCCCTGTCCAGGAAGATTCCACATGGCAACTAAGCCTGTGTGCCACAATTATCGAGCCTGTGCTCTAGAGCCCAGGAACCACAAGTACTTAGCCCACATGCCACAACTACTGAAGCCCAGGTGCCCTAGGGCCCCTGCTCTGCAACAAGAGAAGCCACCACAATGAGAAGCCTGTACACTGCAAAAGAGAGTAGCCTCTGCTCTCTGCAACTAGAGAAAATCCTGCATAGCAACAATTTGCATTCAGAGAATGACTTTGGAAGCTGTTTCTGGGTCAGAAAAGTGTCTGACTGCAATGTGGATGACCCAGGTTCAATCCCTGGGTTGGGAAGATCCCCTGGAGAAGAAAATGGCAACCCACTTCAGTACTCTTGCCTGGGAAATTCCATGGACAGAGGAGCCTTGTAGGCTACAGTCCATGGGGTTGCAAAGAGTGACACGACTGAGCGACTTCACTGCTACTGCACTGCTCTGGGTATCTAAGACCTCTGTCATGTTGCTGTTATGTGTGCTGATACTTCACTTGTTTGGTATTTTTTGCTTAAATTTAGGTGAACTTGGGTAATAATTTGAGTAAATAAACAACGGATAAGCCTGTTTCATCTTAAGAATTTGGTTATCATTCTACAACTGAAATCGACAGTGGTCTTATTAAATGACCCTTGTGCAGAAGGATGGGTGAGGAGGATCTTTTGAGGTTTTGGTGCTAAGGTAACTGAAAACTAATCTTTGGTTTGAGACAGTGGAAGTTTTTTGAGGCAAGTTATGGGAGACACGGGAGAAGGGCATGGCAACTCACTCCAGTATTCTTGCCTGGAGAATCCCATTGGACAGAGGAGCCTGGCGGGCTACAGTCCATAAGGTAGCCTAGAGTCGGACACGACTGAAGCAACTTAGCATGCATGCATGCATGGGAGACACATCTTATCAATGGAATTTAGATGAGATAGCTTCAAGTTTCTGTGATTTAGCAGAATGTGTCAATAAAGGCAAAAAAGGGAAAATATCTAGACACATGGCTTGTTTACTTTTAAAAGCATTGACAAAATGGAAGTTATATCAGAACACAAAGAAGCAGACTGAATGAGGGACTTCCCTGGTGGTCCAGTGGCTACGACTCTGAGCTCCCAATGCAGGGGCCTAGGTTCAATCTCTGAACAGGTAACTAGATCCCACATGCCACAGCTAAGGGTTCACATGCTGCAAATGGAAGATCCCACAGGCTGCAATTAAGACTCAGCATAGTCAAATAAGAAACTAAACATTAAAAAAGAAACAGATTGAGTGGTGCAACACACATGTAAAATAAAATATGTAGATCAGAAGATGGTGATATCAGCAAGAGAAATGAATTAGCGAGGGTGCAACATAAAATTTGGTGGTGAGCCATTACTGGCTGGGAGGTGGAAAACTGATAGTTAGGGCAACTGTATTTGCCTTGCCAAAAAAGTCTCCACAAATTTGTTCTATTTACTCCTATTTGGGGTTTGTCAAAGGGTATTTACTACCCTTCGGAGTAACGAGGGATACTCCTTTTGTTAAGGCAAAAGAATAAAAAGATGGTTGAGATCTGCTTTCAAAGTTTTAACAGGAAAACCCAAACATGTATGACTGGTCTAAGTCAAACGGCTTTGGGGTAGTGAACAGAGATTTCTGGGATTACCAGAAATGGAAACATAATGCATTGTGATATGAGTTAGAGACAGAGAGGACAACATTAAAGGACTAAAAGATGATACTTTGAAGATAATGTGATGTGGTGTTAGTAAATACAAAAATTAGATTAGATTACAAACTGGAATATAAGAAAGTAAGGACAGCCAATGTCACCTCTATCTGAATGTTTTACTGGATTTGATATGCTGTGAGAATGGAGGATTTTGCCATTGCTTGCTAGTATCTATCAGGTATTAGTCTAGTTAGCCTCCACTCACTTCTACTTTGACATACAAATGAGAAGCTTTAGAACTGTGTGAACTGATTCTACTGATCACCTTCTCTGGCTGCTGCTGCTGCTAAGTCACTTCAGTCATGTCTGACTCTGTGAGACCTCATAGACAGCAGCCCACCAGGCTCCGTCGTCCCTGGGATTCTCCAGGCAAGAACACTGGAGTGGGCTGCCATTTCCTTCTCCAACACATGAAAATGAAAAGTGAAAATGAAGTCGCTCAGTCGTGTCTGACTCTTTGCGACTCCATGGACTGCAACCCACCAGGCTCCTCCATCCATGGGATTTTCCAGGCAAGAGCACTGGAGTGGGGTGTATGGCCCTCTCTGTTCTCTCTGTGCTAGGTATGGTGAAAACAGTTTAAGAAGTAGCATGAACTAAACGTGGCTGATATAGCATACTGAAAAGCAGAGACATTCCTTTGCCAACAAAGGTTGGTCTCGTCAAGGCTATGGTTTTTCCAGTAGCTGTGTAGGGATGTGAGAGTTGGATGGTGAAGAAAGCTGAGCACAGAAGAACTGATGCCTTTGAACTGTGGTGTTGGAGAAGACTCTTGAGAGTCCCTTGGACTGCAAGGAGAGCCAACCAGTCCATCCTAAAGGAGATCAGTCCTGGGTGTTCATTGGAAGGACTGATGTTGAAGCTGAAACTCCAATATTCTGGCCACCTCATGTGAATAGTTGACTCATTGGAAAAGATCCTAATGCTGGGAAGGACTGGGGGCAGGGAGAGAAGGGGATGACAGAGGATGAGATGGCTGGATTGCATCACCGACTCGATGGACATGGGTTTGGGTAGACTCTGGGAGTTGGTGACAGACAGGGAGGCCTGGCATGCTGTGATTCATGGGGTTGCAAAGAGTCGGACACGACTGAGCGACTAAACTGAACTGAACTGATAATAATATAGATTTGGCCAAGGAATTACATTTTTATTCTAATTTCAGAAGAAAGTTAAAACACTTTCATTTGATGAAGGCTCCAATACATGTTTGAATAGTTAATCACTCCTGTGTAGCCTTACATATTCATTAGATTAAGAGATTTGATTCCAATAAAGAGGACACAGGTTTATTATTGATACATTGAAAAATACTGTGATACTTTATCTTTTAGACAAGGAAGACACCTAGGAATTAGGAACTGTGGTGACATATACGACTAATCCAAAATGGCTAATTCAGTCAGCTAAAATATAGTGCCTTTCCTGATACATAAAAATTGGGGAAATAACTTGGACTGGACTCCAGCAGACACTCTACAAATAGTATGGAATGAATTACTATCTTTGTAGACTCTCTAGATAAGAAGAGGGCTATTTGCACATTAATGAGTGTATTTACTGCACTTGAGCATTTTATTAAACCTTATACTGTTACCCAAAAGAAATCTGAATTTTAATGGGGCTAAGAAAAATAATTCTAGAGACTTATAA
Source organism: Antilocapra americana (assembly GCA_007570785.1). Lineage (NCBI taxonomy): Eukaryota > Metazoa > Chordata > Mammalia > Artiodactyla > Antilocapridae > Antilocapra > Antilocapra americana. The sequence goes on along the minus strand of ML664163.1, from coordinate 11,248,900 downwards.
ATTGAACTCAGTCTCTAAGGAACTTTATCATTCTAAGTCACAAATGACTTCAAATGTGTTTGCTGTACAGTTGCAGAGAGACTGCAGTCTTTGGCAAACATAAACACTATCACACAATGGGATTCATTGAGGATTTTAGCCTTGTAAATTGCTTGGTGTGCAGCAAAGAATGATCCTTTGGAAAGCCAAATGCAGGTCTGTTATTAGGCTCTGGTAGAAATAATTTCCCTCAGGGAAAGAGCAGATAATTTTAAACCTTGAGATAACCATTGCATGTAAAGAATGCCAGAGAAATGTTCCAGAAAATGAGATAACACAGCAGAGGTCACTGAAAAGAGTATATACAGTAATATCCACTGGTGGTGACTCTGGAGAAAGTATCTCTTATTTTTGTATTCATGACCAAACTATAACTCTCACTGAGACTGACTACAGGACACCCCAAGGAGCTACCATATCCTAGCTTCTAGTGAGCTAGGAGAATAGTCTGAACCCTTTGATTCTTCCCCTGATAAAGCAAAGCAAACTACCTGATTCATTACCAGAAGGTCCAGAGCTGACACAAGATACATTTTAGAAATCTGTAGCCATTTACCTTGCAGATAAATGATAAAGTCTTAACTGAAGGAGGCAAGAGTAAATATACACAACAGCATGAAAAGGATATACAGGATCCTCATCAGTCTTATTGGGTGGCTTAAAATGAGTCTTGACAGTAAAATTATGTGTTGCACTTTGGGCTTCATTTACCCTGTGGCTCAGGTCATAGAGCATTAAATCAATGGTCATATATCCCCTTGGGCAGCAAGGAGATCAAAACAGTCAATATTAAGGGAAATCAACCCTGAATACATGTTGGAAGGACTGATGCTGAAGCTGAAGCTCCAGTATTTTGGTCATCTGATGAGAACAGCCAACTCATTGGAAAAGTCCCTGATGCTGGGAAAGACTGAGGGCAAAAGGAGAAGAGGGCATCAGAGGATGAGATGGCTGGATGGCATCATTGATGTAATGGAAATGAACTTGGGCAAACTTCAGGAGATGGTGAGGGACAGGGAGACCTACTGTGCTGTAGTCCATTGGGTTGCAAACAGTTAGACATGACCAGGTGACTGAGCAACAGCAACAACAACATATATCAAAACTCTGATCACAAGCTGAAGCTAATGTTAACAACTTTGGCTAAGAAGCTTAACACCATGTAGACTTACATTACTCATCACTCAGAAAGCAGTGGTTTAATTAAGAACTTGAACAGACTACTTAAACACCTGATAATAAAAATAAACAGTAATAATGGTATAGAGGGTTAGCTGGCCTAACTGTGTAAGTATTTCCATCTGAATAAGAAGTTTAGTAAAGCGGGGATACCTCTGCCACAATTTTCAGATACAGAGATGGTAATGAGGGAGTGGAAATTTCTATACTTAAAGAAAAGTAACTTGAGGCCTATCTTCTTTTAATTGAGATATAACTCCATGGGATCGCAAAGAGTTGGACATGACTGAGCGACTGACACCACACCACTACCACCAACTTACATATAGGCTTCTCTGGTGGCTAAGCAGTAAACAATCCGCCAGCGATGCAGGAGACGCAGGAGATGTGGGCTTGATCCCTGGGTTGGGAAGATCCCCTGGATGAGGGCGTGGCAACCCACTTCAGTATTCTTGCCTGAAGAAGCCCATGGCCAGAGAAGCCTGGAGGGCTACAGTCCACAGTGTTGCAAAGAGTCAGACACAAGTGAAGCAACTTAGCATGCATGCACAACTGATATACAGGGCTTCCCTGGTGGCTCAGATGGTAAAGAATCCACCTGCAATGCAGGAGACCCAGGTTTGATCCCTGGATTGGGTAGATCCCTGGATAAGGAAACATCTACCCATCCCAGTATTCCTGCCTGGGGAATTCCACGGATATGGGTGCCTGGTAGGCTACAGTTCATGGAGTCGTAAAGAGTTGCACATGACTGAACATCTAAGCACACACACATACACTTCACTTCTGAGCCATAGTCAGCTCCAGGTCTTGTTTCTGCTGACTGTATAGAGCTTCTCCATCTTCAGCTGCAAAGAATATAATCAATATGATTTCTGTATTGACCACCTGGTGATGTCCATGTGTAGGGTTGTGTCATGGGTTGTTTGGAAAAGGGTGTTTACTATGACCAATGTGCTCTCATTGCCTTGCTTCATTTTGTACTCCAAGGCCAAACTTACCTGTCATTCCAGGTGTCTCGTTGCTTCCTACTCTTGCATTCCAATCCCCTTTGATGAAAAGCACATCTTTTAAAATTTTGGGGGGATATTATTTCTAGAAGTTCTTGTAGGTCTTCATAGAACTGTTCAACTTCAGCTTCTTCAGCTGGGGAATAGACTTGGATTACTGTGATGTTCAATGGTTTGCTGTGGAAATAACCTAGATCATTCTGTTATTTTTTAAATTGTACCCAAGTACTGCATTTCAGACTCCTTTATTGGTTATGAGGGCTACTCCATTTCTTCAAAGGGATTCTTGCCCACAGTAGTAGATAAAATGGTCATCTGAATTAAATTCACCCATTCCAGTTCACCTTAATTCACTGATTCCTAAGATGTTGATGTTCACTCTTGCCATCTCCTGCTTGACCACATCTAAGTTACCTTGATTCACGGACCTAACATTTCAGGTTCCTATGCAGTACTGTTCTTTACAGCATTGCATTTTATTTTCATCACCAAAGATATCCATAACTGAGTGTCATTTCCACTTTGGCCCAGCTGCTTCATTCTTTCTGGAGCTATTAGTAATTGCCCTCTGTTCTTCCCCAGTAGCATACTGGACACTTTCTGACCTGGGGGCTCATCTTCCAGTGTCATATCTTTTTTGCCTTTTCATACTGTTCATGGAGTTCTCACACTAAGAATACTGGAGTCATTTGCCATTCTCCCCTTCAGTGGACCACATTTTGTCAGAACTCTTCACTACGATCCATCGTCTTGGGTGGTCCTGCATGGCATGGCTCATAGCTTCAGTAAGTTATACAAACCCTTTTGTCACAAGGCTGTGATCCATGAAGGGAATATACATTTTTGCACAGCAAAAGAAACCATAAACAAAATAAAAAGACAACATATGGACTTGGAGAAAACTGCATATTATACAACCAACAAGGGCTTAACTTTCAAGATATACAAACAGTTCATACAACTCAATAACAAAAAAAAATCAAAAAACCCAATTGAAAAATGGAGAGAAGGTCTAAATAGACATTTCTCTAAAGAAGGCAAACAGATGGCCAATGAACATATGAAAAGATGCTCATTAAGCTAATTATTAGAGAAATGCAAATCAAAAATACAATGAGGTACTACCTCACACTAGTCATAATGGAGATCATTAAAAAATCCACAAATAATAAATGTTAGAGAGGGTATGGAGAAAAGGGAACCAAAGGGAACCCTCTTACATTGTTGGTAAGAATGCAAACTGGCACAGCTGCTATGGAAAATAGCGTGGAGGTTCCTCAAAAAACTAAAACTAGAGTCAGTTTTCATATGAGTCAGCAATCCCCCTCCTTGGTATATGTCCAGACAAAACTATAATTCAAAAAGATACATGCACCTCTATGTTCATGTTGTTCAGTCACTCAGTCACGTCCAACTCTTCGCAGCCCCATGGACTGAAGCATGCCAGGCTTCCTTCCCTGTCCTTCACCTATGTTCACAGCAGCACTATTTACAATAGTCAAGACATGGAAACAACCTAAATGTCCATCAATAGATGAATGGAAAAAAAAGATGTGGTATATGTACACAATGGGATATTACTCAGCCATTAAAAAAGAATAAAATAGTGCCATTTGTAGCAACATGGATGGACATAGAGATGATCACACTAAGCAAAGTAAACCAGAAAGAGAAGACAAATAGTAGAAGATATACCTTATATGTGGAATCTAAAATGTAATACAAATGAACATATCTGTGAAACAGATTAACAGACATAGAGAACAGATTTGTGATTGCCAAGGGGGAGGAGGTTGGTTGTGGGAAGGATTGGGAGCTTGGGGTTAGCATATGAAAACTTGTATATATAGGACGAATAAACAACAAGGTCCTATTATATAGAACAGAGAATTATAGTCAATATCCTGTGATAAACCATAATGGAAAAGAATATGAAAAAGAATATATATATATATGTATAACAAACACTTTGCTGTAATAGCAGAAATTAACAAAACAGTGTAAATCAACTATACTTCAATAAAATAAAATGGTTATAAAATGATAGCCAATAAATAAAATGGTTATAAATAGATAACCAACAAAGATTTACTGTATAATAGTGCTAAGTCACTTCAATCATGTCCGACTCTTTGTGACCCCATGGACTGCAGCCTGCCAGGCTCCTCTGTCCATGGGATTCTCCAGGTAGATACCAGAGTGGGTTGCCATTTCCTGCTCCAGGAATTGAACCCACATCTCTTGCATCTCCTGCATTGGCAGGTGGGTTCTTTAACACTAGCACCACCCAGGAAGCCTTTACTGTATAATACTGTTGTTGTTGTTCAGTTGCCCAGTTGTGTCCCACTCTTTGTGACCCCCATGGACTGCAGCATGCCAGGCCTCCCTGTCCTTTATCATTTCCCAGATCTTGCCCAAGTTCATGTTCATTGCATTGGTGATGCCATCCAGCCATCTCATCCTCTGATGCCCTCTTCTTCTTCTGCCCTCAATGTTTCCCAGCATCAGGGACTCTTCCAGTGAGTCACCTATGTACATCAGATGACCAAAATACTGGAGCTTCAGCTTCAGGATCAGTCCTTCCAGTGAAAATTCAGAATTGATCTCCTTTAAGATTGACAGATTTGATCTCCTTGTTATCCAAGGGACTTTCAGGAGTCTTCTCCAGCACCGCAGTTTGAAGGCATCAACTCTTTGGCATTCTGCCTTCTTTATGGGCCAGCTCTCACAACTGTATGTGACCGCTGGGAAGACCACAGCCTTGACCATATGGACTTTTGTCAGAAGAGCAATGTCTCTGTTTTTTAACACACTGTCTAGGTTTGTCATTGCTTTCCTGCCAAGAAATAGTTGTCTTATTTCATGGCTGCAGTCACAGTCTGCTGTGATTTTGGAGCCCAACAAGAGGAAATCTGTCACTACTTCCACCTTTCCCCTTCTATTTGCCATGCATAATGGGGCCAGATGCCATGATCTTCACTCTCCTCCTTCACCCTCATCAAGAGGCTCTTTAGTTCCAGGGAACTATATTCAATATTTTGCAATAAAGTATAATGGAAAAATATCACTGATTCAATGGATATTAATTTTAGCAAACTCTGGGAGATGATGGAGGACAAAGAAGTCTTGCGTGCTACAGTCCACTGGATTGAGGAGTTGGACAAAACTTAGTGACCGAAAAACAACAACATAATGGAAAAGAGTAAAAAGACTGTTTCACTGAGTCACTTTGCTGTGCACATGAAACTAACACAATATTGTAAATCAACTACGTGGGTGCTCAGTTGCTTAGTTGTGTCTGACTCTCTGTGGCCCCATGGGTTGTAGCTGACCAGGTTCCTCTGTCCGTGGCATTTTCCAGGAAAGAGTACTGGAGCAGGGTGCCCTTTCCTTCTCCGGGAGATCTTCCTGACCCAAGGACTGAACTTGTATCTCCTGCATTGCAGAGGGATTCTTTACCACTGAGCCATCAGGGAAGCCCCAAATACTAATAGTCAAATCTCTTTCTAAGAATATTTTGTCTTCTTTGGTTCTTTCCTGATTTTGGTCAACTCTTTTCTCATATCTTAATTTTAGTCCATATTCTGTTCTTTTTGTCTTAGAATTAAAAATTTTTAATATATATACGCTTGCTTAAAAATTTGAATTGGTGTTCTATGATACTATGTTACAATGATATCCTGTTCTCTGAATGTTTTTAGGGGGAAAATGTAAAAATGCATTGGTTTTCATTTTGTTTTATTCTTATAAGAGCTTACTATGGATATTTACAATTGCTTTCTGGTCATTTGAAATTTTAAATTTTCCAGGACCATCAATTACAGTTATAGAAAGACAAGTAGGAGGAGTATTAATAGTTTACATATATATATATATATATACACACACATATATATTAGTTCACTATGTCCTTCTTCTGTTAGTCTATAATGCAATGAAAGTTTCAAATTTCTAGGACCTTCCTTGGAGGAGCATTTGAAGTGTCTTCTGATTTTGTGATTCTCTTTTGTTTCTTTCGTCTTCTTTTTTCTTTCTTTCTTTTTTTTAACTATTTACTTACTTATTTTTATCTATTTTGCTGTGCCGGGTCTTAGCAGGTGGGATCTTTTAGTTGCAGCATGTGGAATCTCTTAACAGCTCCCTGAACAAGGATCAAACCTGGGCCCCCTGCATTGGGAGCACAGAGTCTTAGCCCTGGTCCACTGGGGAAGTCCCTCTTTTGTTTCTGTAAGACCCTAATTTCCTTCTCTTTAATGCCTTTCCTTTCTTTTTACAACAAGCCTGCTAGGAGTTCCTTTTTCTTCCATGTCTCTACTTCCACAGAGGTGATGCTTTCACTGAGACTGCTTATTTTACTCTGCATACTTCCAGGTCCCTTCCTTTCAAAACTTCATAGCCTCTGCTGTGTTTCAAGATTCTCTAGATAAGTAGGATAGTATGGAAGTGAGTCAGATCCACTTTAAGATATCAGGACAGAAACCACTATATTCTTCTGAAAGATAATGATGGTTAGGACATTTTGACCCTTGCAGATCTCCATAGTTTAATATATACTCTTTGCAGCAATTTAAGGACTTCTTTGCATAACTGATTATCTGAACAGAAATTATGTTAAGCCCTGGGTTTATCATTTCTCAAGTCTATGTCAACTATGATAGTCCATTCACAAAGGCCATGGCCAGGATTTACTTTACCCTTTATAGAATGTTTCTCTTATTAATTGAAGCTCAATCAAGGAGATGTTGAAATTATGTTGCTATGTGAGAAAATTTTGAACACTTGTCAACTATTTCTGAATCTAGCATAAAAATCCACAGTAATAATGTTTATGCAATGTCATGTTAAATACTTCAGGCACTGTTAACCAAGAACCATAGAACTAAATCAATATAGTGATTATCCTCTTATTGAAGTGGATAATAGTAGATAGAACTTGGTGTCAGTGTGACATTAAAGTCCAAGCTAAGGCCAAAGAAGTCAAGCATGCTAATCTCTAAAACCATAAATGTTGAAATTTCAAACAGTATAATACTTGGATTCTACAGCAAGGTTGATCCAAGTCATCTATAAATTTTATAAATATTAATTCACATTAAACAACACATAGGGGTATCACTAGCTTGCCAGCATTTTTGTCTTGGTTACTGCTTGGCCAGTCACAGAGGACTGGTCATCATGAAAGAATAAAAAACCACCACATCTGTTTAGGATGACCTGAAGAGGGTGTTAAACAAAGGCAAGAAGGACAGATGGAATACTGAAAGTTTGCAACTGTAAATACTTATTTAGGACAAATTAACTACCACCAGATTACAGTTACCTGTTTAGTTGTATGTGGCCTTATTTTTGTTAAAGAATTCTTGGAGTATTGAAGACTGTAAGCAATAATGTTTCCAATAAGGGGAATTGAAATAAATTGGAGGTAAAGAAGATAAAAACTTTCTGTCTCCTAGTTTAGTGGGTTATACAAGTGTAGTTTTAAGCTTGTTTTTAAATGACTCAGAGAATTCTGGAGCAAGTCTTTTGGGATAGTTAGAAGAACCCCTGGAGGAGGGAATAGCAACCCACTTCAGTAGTATTGCCTGGAGAATCTCCACAGACAGAGGAGCCTACCAGGCTGTAGTTCATGGGGTTGCAAAGAGTGGGACATGGTAAGCAACGAAGCACAACACAGCACAGTTCTCCTCTTAAGAGGCAGTTTTAGATCAATATCCAAGGTGGGTAATTAAGTGAGAAGAGACTGGTCCAGGGAAAAGTCTCTTCACACTTAACTGAGGAGATGTGACACAAGGGAGCTTTCCTTTCAATGTAAACTCATTTAGGGCTTTTAGAAAGCAAGGATCAAGCCAACTATGATGACTGAAATATGCCCTGTATCAAGTCCTATGTTACACTTGACTTGGGAGTGATCATCTTGGCTCTTAAGGGGGAAAAAACAAAACAAAACAAAAACCTAACAAGGTGTCATGAGAATGGTAATTATTTGAGATAATGAGAAACTGCCCAAGGGAAATTAGCAAAAGTTTGGTTTGTTGACAGGAAATTACATAACAGTTTCACTATGTAACTTTTCAATTCTCATATGAGGAGGAATGGGCATTATTATAGACATCGCCATCAGTCCCTAAAACATTTCCTCTTAATGAGTGCTAGGTTAGTAATGAGAGACTGTAAGATTCAAATTATATAGGGTACTACTTAATTTATCCATTATTAAATCTGATTCAAATCAAGGCCTTGTCAGCTAGGGGTTCTCATTGCTTCTTCCTTTCCAAGCTCCATCAATGCCAGGATGTATTAAACTTCACTAATAATGTGAATTGGTGGCAATAGCTGACTTATTCCCAAAATATATTTGGAAACAAGCTGTTCTCAATTTTTAATATGCATGTACTATTGAACTTATTATTGACTTCAGAAACTTTCGTGGTCCTTTGAATCAGCAATATTACTTCCTCTGAAGTTTCAAAAAAGAGCCTTTTCGTAGAGCCACAAGCGACTCCAAACAAAGCAATCTTGAGAAAAAAGAACAAAGCAAGGGTAATGCTCCCTGATGTCAGACTATATTTCAAAGCCACAATAATCAGAACAACATGGTATTGGCTCAAAAACAGAAACACAGATCAATGGAAAAGAATAGAGAGCCTATAAATAAATCCATGCACTTATCATAAATTAATCTATGACAAAAAAGGCAAGAATATACAATGGACAAAAGAAAGTCTCTTCATTAAGAAGTGCTGGGAAAACTACATTCAAAAGAATGAAGTTAGAACATTTTCTAATATTATATATAGAAATAAACTCAAAATTAATTAAAGGCCTAAACATAAGACCAGAAACTATAAAAACTCTCAGAAGAATACACAAGAAGAACTCTCTTTGACATAAATTGTAGTAATATTTTTATCTGTCTCCTAATACAAAGGAATGACTTCCCTGGTGGCTCAGACGGTAAAACACCTGCCTACAATGCAGGAGACCCGGGTTCAATCCCTGAGTTGGTAAGATCCCCTGAAGACAGAAATAGCAACCCACTCCAGTATTGTTGCCTGGAAAATCCTATGGATGGAGGAGCCTGGTAGGCTACAGTCCATGGGGTCTCAAAGAGTCAGACACAACTGAGTGACTTCACTTTCCTTCAATTCAAAGGAAACAAAGTCAAAAATAAACAGATGAGACCAAATTAAACTTAAAACCTTTTTGCAGAGCATATAAAACCATTGATAAAATGAAAAGAAAACCTACTAAATAGGAGAAAATATTTGCAAATGATATAACTGATAATGAGTTAACATCCAAAATATATAATAGTTCATACAACTCAATATAAAAATATACGTGGGAGGGGAACTAAGATGGCGGAGGAATAGGACGGGGAAACCACTCTCTCCCCAATAAATACACCAAAAGAACTTTTAAAGACCACGCAAACTCCATAAAACAGGATCTAAATGCTGGCAGAGGACATCGGGCATCTGAAGGGACGGCCCATTGCTGACGAGAGGAGGTAGGACAAAAGAAAAAAGAGAGAGAAAAAAGTAAAGGGAGAGACAGAGTTGGGGGCGGGGATCCGTCCCGGAAGGGGAGTCTGGAATAAAGAGGGAAAAAAAAAAAAAGAGGAGAAAGGTTTCCGAATACCAGGGAGCATTCTCTCGGGCGGATTTGCGGTGAATCTTGGAGAGCAAGATAGCTGGGAGTAAAAGCAGATTAATAATTAAGCCCTGCAAGCTACATTTCTGGCTGGAAGGCACAGGGAAGCGGCGGTGGACGCCCCACCCCCCACTAGCCAAAGCGGACTGCTCAGGGAGGGGCGGGCCGCGCGCTCAGGGAACGGAGCAGCCTGAGCGACCCAACCCAGGGGGCTAACCGGAGATAGACTGAGAAGTAGCTTTCCTCTGGAAGAGGCCCCCTGCCAGGCCCACACAGAACAAGGAGAGGTGTGGAGTCGGCAGAGAGGCGGCTGGCCGGGTGGCACAGAACAAAGGGCGTGTGGAGTCGGCTGAGAGGCGGCCGGCCGGGTGGCACAGAACAAAGGGCATGCAGAGTCGGCAGGGAGGCGGCCGGCCGAGGAGATCTGGGCGCCTGTGGGCTGCGGACCGGCCCAGCCCCCGCCCGAGTGCAGCGGGCATAACCCAGCCTCGGCGAGACCAAAGGGTGAGGTGGAGTCAGCAGGGAGGCGGCCGGCTGGGCGGAGCTGGGTGCCTTTGGGCTGCGGACAGACCCAACCCCTGCCCGAGACCAGCGGGCATAGCCCAGCCCCGGCAAGGCTTCCTCAGCCAAATTGCGCACAGAGCTAGGTGCTAACCAAGACTACTGGGGATTCTGGACGGATCGGCGCTCTGCACACCTAAGTGCTTAGCTGCACTTCGGGAAAGCCGAGCGGTTGGGCCGGGGGAGGGGAGAAGCCGCACTCCCGAACTGCGCCGGGCGGACGACAGAGAGCGGAGCAGAAGGGGCGGGGGAAGCGCACTCAGCAGGAGCAGGGCAAACTCCAGAGCGCTGAATAGACTCATAAAAGACCAGCAAACAGAAGACGCTTAAGCTAGCAGAGGCAACAGCTTTGGAGTCTATAGACCATGAGAAGTACAAGCCGGACCCAAGGAATTGTCTGAAAAATAAACTGACCCCTTGCCGTACGCACCAGCACCAGAGAAAGCCTTAGTTATAACTGTACTAGGAACATCTTTTAAATTTTTAAAACTTTTTTATACCCCCTTTTTTTTTTTTTAGAATTTTTAAGTCCCCTATAACCTTGTTATTTTCTTTTTTTTTCTTTCTTTCTTTTCCTTTATTTTTATTTTCCCTTTTTTTTTAGAAATTTTTTTTTTAGAATTTTTAAGTCCCCTATAACCTTGTTATTTTCTTTTTTTTCCTTTCTTTTCCTTTATTTTTATTTTCCCTTTTTTTAATCTCCTCTTTCTCCCTTATTGCATTCTCCGTCCTATCTCCTTTCTTACCTTTTATATCTCCACTTTATTCCCCTTTTTTTAAATTTTTTTTTTTTTACTGATTTTTGTTGTTGTTGTTGTTGTTGGTGTTGTTGTATTTTCTTCTTTATCATTCTTTCTTTCTTTTTTTCATAATAATACTTTTGAGAATCCAGTCTTTACTCTAGATTTTTAATCTTTGCTTATTAGTATTTGGTATCAACTTTGTACCTTTAAGGATCCAAGCTCCAGTACCCATTGCTACCTGGGAGTGAGATCATTGGCTTGACTGTTCTCTCCCCATTCTTGTTTCTTCTCTCTTTTTTTTTTTTTGTTTTTGTTTTTCTTTCTCTTCCTTATCTTTCTTTCTATCTTTTTCTTTGTAATAGTATTTTGAGAATCCCGTCTTTACTCTAGATTTTTAATCTTTGCCTATTAGTATTGGGTATCAACTTTGTACCGTTAAGAACCCAAGCTCCAATACCCATCGTTACCTTGGAGTGAGATCAGTGGCTTGACTGCTCTCTCCCCATTCTTGTCTCTCCTTTTTTCTTTTTTTTTCTTTTTCTTTTCTCTTTTCTTCTCCTACCAAGACACCTTCAACGTCCTCTTCCTCTGTATATACTCTACCCAACTCTGGGACTCTGCTTGAGAGTTACCAGCTGTGAAGAACACTGAAATAACTGACCACTGGCTGGATCTGTCTCTATCCATCTGATTCTCTCCTTTCTCTCTCTGGTCAATTCTGTCTCCTTCCACACTCTTCACATTTCAATATAACTCTGTGAACATCTCCAAGGGATCCAGGCTGTGGAGGGCACACAGAGGAGCAATCACTGGCCACTTCACTCCTTCACCATCGGATTCCTCTCTTCTCCTTCTGGTCCATGCCATGTAACTCTGTGTACCTGACAGGGTGTCCCTCACTGTGAAGAAACTTCTCATCACTAAACTAGAGGTTCTGCCACCATCAGTGCAGAGATAAAAGAGCCCTGAGGCTACTGGAAGACAGGAGACTAAACCCAGACCCTGAGAATTCCAGAAAACTCCTGGATCCAAGAGTTAATCGATAGGAACTCATCAACCTCCTCCATACCAAAACTGAAATTAATCAACCCCCAAGGGCCAACAAGCTCCAGAGTAAGATATACCAAGCAAATTCCCCAGCAACATAGGAACACTGCCAGGAGCTTCAATACACAGGTTGCCCAAGGTCAAACCAAGTCCACCGACACCTCAAATCTCTTTACTGGACACTCCATTGTTAGTTACAGTGAGGAAACACAGATCCACCCACCAGAACACCACACAAGCTTTCCCATCCAGGAAACTTCTACAAACCACACATCTAACCCCTCCCATAGTGAGGAACCCCCACAATAAAGGGGCAACACAGCAAGATAAACAAGATGAAAAAGCAGAGAAATACCCAGCAAGTAAAGGAACAGGATAAATACCCCCTAGACCAAACAAAAGACGAAGAGATAGGATGTCTACCTGACAAAGAATTCTGAATAATGATAGTGAATATGATCCAAAACCTGGAAAATAAGTTGGAGCTGCAGTTCAATAACCTGCAGGCAAGGATTGAGAAGATGCAGGTAAGCTTTAACAAGGACTTAGAAGAAATGAAAAAGAGTCAAAATACAATAAATAATGCAATAAATGAGATCAAAAACACCCTGGAGGGAACCAACAGTAGAATAACAGAGATAGAAGACAG
>ML664163.1:11068016-11231019 GCA_007570785.1 Antilocapra americana | reverse complement strand
CATTCTAGAAAAATAAACAACCCAATTAAAAAGTGGGCCAAAGAACTTAACAGACATTTCTCCAAAGAAGATATAAAAATGGCTAACAAACACATGAAAAGATGTTCAACATCACTCATTATCAGAGAAATGCAAATCAAAACCACAATGAGGTACCACTTTACACCAGTCAGAATGGCTGCCATCCAAAAGTCTACAAGCAATAAATGCTGGAGAGGATGTGGAGAAAAGGGAACCCTCTTACACTGTTGGTGGGAATGCAAACTAATACAGCCACTATGGAAAACAGTGTGGAGGTTCCTTAAAAAGCTGCAAATAGACCTGCCATATGACCCAGCAATCCCACTGCTGGGCATATACACCGAGGAAACCAGAATTGAAAGAGCCACGTGTACCCCAATGTTCATCGCTGCATTGTTTACAATAGCCAGGACATGGAAGCAACCTAGATGCCCATCAACTGACGAATGGATAAGAAAGTGGTGGTACATATACACAATGGAATATTACTCAGCATTAAAAAAAAATTCATTTGAAGCAATTCTACTCAGATGGACGAAAGTGGAGCCCATTATCCAGAGTGAAGTAAGCCAGATGCAAAAACAACAATACAGTATATTAACGCATATATATGGAATTTAGAAAGACGGTAACGAGAACCCAACATACGAGACAGCAAAAGGAACGCAGATTTATAGAATAGACTCGAGGACTTTGTGGATGAGGGTAAGGGTGGGATGATATGGGAGAAGGGCATTGAAGCATGTTAATTTTCATATGTCTAATCAATCGCCAGCCCAGGATTGATGCTCGGGGCTGGTGCAGCGAGATTTCCCTGGGGGGGGGGGAAGCGGGAGGGGGGTTCCGGAGGGGAAGCATATGTAAACCCATGGTGATATCATGACAATGTATGGCAAAAACAATTTAAAAATTAAAAAAAAATATACGTGGAAGATTTGAATAACCAGTTTTTCAAAGAAGGCATACAGATGGCCAACAGGCACATGAAAAAAGAATGCTCAACATCCCTAATTATCAGAGAAACACAAATCAAAAGCACAGTCACTTAGCATTTGTCATAATGGCTATTATCAAAAGTTTACAAATAACAAATGTTGGAGAGGATGTGGAGAAAGTGAACTCTGGTACACTGTTGGTGGAAATGTAAACTAGCACTGCCATTATGGAAAACAGTATGAAGGTTTCTAAAAAAAACAATATACAACTATTATATGGCACAGCACTCCTGAGTATACAGCCGAAGAAAACTAAAATGCTAACTCAAAAAGATATATGCACCCCAATGTTCCTAGCAGCAATATTTATAATACTCATAGATACAAAGTACAAATCAGTGGTTACCAATCAAGAGAGAGAAGTGGGGAGGAGCAAGATTGGGGTAGGGGATGGTACAGATTACTATATATAACACAGACAAGTCACAAAGATATGTAGTATAACATAGGGAATATAGCCAATATTTTATAATAACTATTTTAAACTTAATTTTATATTGGAGTATAGTTGATTTATAATGTTGTTTCAGGAGTGAGGTCAGGTCAGTCACTCAGTTGTGTCCGACTCTTTGCGACCCCATGAATCACAGCACGCCAGGCCTCCCTGTCCATCATCAACTCCCAGAGTCCACCCAAACACATGTCCATCACGTGGGTGATGACATCCAGCCATCTCATCCTCTCTCTTCCCCTTCTCCTCCTGCCCCTAATTCTTCCCCAAATGAGGGTCTTTTCCAATGAATCAACTCTTTGCATGAGGTGGCCAAAGTATTGGAGTTTCAGCTTCAATATCAGTCCTTCCAATGAATACTCAGGACTAAACTCCTTTAGGATGGACTGGTTGGATCTCCTTGCAGTCCAAGGGACTCTCAAGAATCTTCTCCAAAACCACAGTTCAAAAGCATCAATTCTTTGGCGCTCAGCTTTCTTCACAGGTCAACTCTCATATCCATACATGACTACTGGAAAAACCATAGCCTTGACTAGATGGACCTTTGTTGGCAAAGTAATGTCTCTGCTTTTAAATATGCTATCTAGGTTGGTCTAACTTTCCTTCCAAGGAGTGTCTTTTAATTTCATGGCTGCAATCACCATCTGCAGTGATTTTGGAGCCCCCCAAATAAAGTCTGACCCTGTTCCCACTGTTTCCCCATCTATTTCCCATGAAGTGATGGGACCAGATGCCATAATCTTAGTTTTCTGAATGTTGAGGTTTAAGCCAACTTTTTCACTCTCCTTTTTCACTTTCATCAAGAGCCTTTTTAGTTCCTCTTCACTTTCTGCCATAAGGGTGGTGTCATCTGCATATCTGAGGTTATTGATATTTCTCTCAGCAATCTTGATTCCAGCTTGTGCTTCTTCCAGCCCAGCATTTCTCGTGATGTACTCTGCATATAAGTTAAATAAGCAGGGTGACAATATACAGCCTTGACGTACTCCTTTTCCTATTTGGAATCAGTCTGTAGTTCTACGTCCAGTTCTAACTGTTTCTTCCTGACCTGCATACAGGTTTCTCAAGAGACAGTCAGATGGTCTGGTATTCCCATCTCTTTCAGAATTTTCCACAGTTTATTGTGATCCACACAGTCAAAGGCTTTGGCATAGTCCATGAAGCAGAAATAGATGTATTTCTCAAACTGTCTTGCTTTTTCAATGATCCAGCGGATGTTGGCAATTTGAGCTCTTGTTCCTCTGACATTTCTAAAACCAGCTTGAACACCTGAAAGTTCACGGTTCACATATTGCTGAAGCCTGGCTTGGAGAATTTTGAGCATTACTTTACTAGCGTGTGAGATGAGTGCAATTGTGTAGTAGTTCAAGCATTCTTTGGCATTGCCTTTCTTTGGGATTGGAATGAGAACCAACATTTTCCAGTCCTGTGGCCATTGCTGAGTTCTCCAAATTTGCTGGCATACTGAGTGCAGCACTTTCACAGCATCATCTTTTAGGATCTGAAATAGCTCAACTGGAATTCCATCACCTCCAATAGCTTTGTGTGTAGTGACGCTTTCCAAGGCCCACTTGATTTCACATTACAGGATGTCTGGCTCTAGGTGAGTGATCATACCATTGTGATTATCTGGGTCATGAGAATCTATTTTGTACAGTTCTTCTGTGTATTCTTGACAACTCTTCTTAATATCTTCTGCTTCTCTGAGGTCCATACCATTTCTGTCCTTTATTGAGCTCATCTTTGCATGAAATATTCCCTCAGTATCTCTAATTTTCTTGAAGAGATCTCTAGTCTTTCCCTTTCTATTGTTTTCCTCTATTTCTTTGCATTGATCACCGAGGAAGGCTTTCTTATCTCTCCTTGCTATTCTTTGGAATTCTGCATTCAAATGGGAATATCTTTCTTTTTCTCCTTTCCTTTTCACTTCTTTTCTTTTCACAGCTATTTGTAAGGCCTCCTCAGACAGCCCTTTTTATTTTTTGCATTTCTTTTCTATGGGGATGGTCTTAATCTCTGTCCCCTGTACAATATCATGAAACTCCGTCCATAGTTCATCAGGCACTCTATCAGATCTAGTCTTTTAATTTATTTCTCACTTCCACTGTATAATCATAAGGGATTTGATTTAGGTCATACCTGAATGGTCTAGTGGTTTTCTCTACTTTCTTCAATTTAAGGTTGAATTTGGCAAAAAGGAATTCCTGATCTGAGCCACAGTCAGCTCCCAGTCTTGTTTTTGCTGACTGTAGAGAGCTTCTCCATCTTTGGCTATAAAGAATATAATCAATCTGATTTTGGCGTTGGCCATCTGGTGATGTCCATGTGTAGAGCCTTCTCTTGTGTTGTTGGAAGAGGGTGTTTGCGATCACCCTCTATTGGGTGTGGGGTAGCTCCTCTAGGCCGCTGCACCTGACCCAATAGCAGTAAAGCCTATAACCCACTTAGGAATAAATAAGAAAAATACTGAAATCATATGAAGAAAACTATAAAAGTGACTACTATACTTGGACACCATCTTAAACAATTTCCAAATGCCTTTTGATTATTTCGAAGACTAATGCGGGCTTTCAATAGTCTATTATTGAATATTTTAATGAAAAGTATCTTTAATAATTAAACTGTTTATAGATATTGTCATAGAAAAATTTACAAATTATTTGTTCCTAACTTTAAAGTTTTCAGTGTGAAATATTTCTTAATAAAAGTAACAACATTTTGTTTTTTCTATTTCTATTAATATTTCATGGACCATCCTTTCCTGTATCTGTCTAGGCATATACATGCATATAGACAGATACAGAAGCATAAATATAGACATATATGCATACATATATGGGAAAATTGTGTATTAAAGTGTGTATATATTTTTATCATAAATTTTATCATAATTTTTTGGTCTGTGTGTGTGGGAGTGAAGTATCTCTTTTCTGCTTTTGCTATTCCTACCATTACATCTACTTCTGCACCAGAAAACCCACTGTTAGAAACTTGGTTATTATTCCACATTTATTCATACTCATATTTATTTATATTTATAAAAAATTAATTAATTAATTTTTTATTGATGGATAATTACTTTACAGAATTTTGTTGTTTTCTGTCAAACCTCAAATGAATCAGCCATAGGTATACATAGGTACAAAATGTTCCCTTCTGAACCTCCTTCCCATCTCCCTCCCCATCCTACCCCTCTAGGTTGATACAGAGCCCCTGTTTGGGTTTCCTAAGCCATAGAGCAAATTCCCATTGGCTATCTATTTTACAAATGGTAATGTAAGTTTCCATGTTACTCTTCCCATACATCTCATCCTTGCCTCCCCTCTCCCCATGTCCATAAGTCTATTCTCTATGTTTCTCCATTGTTGCCCTGTAAATAAATTCTTCAGTACCATTTTTCTAGATTCTGTATATATGTGTTAGGATATTGTATTTATCTTTCTCTTTCTGACTCACTTCACTCTGTATAATAGGTTCTAGGTTTATCCACCTCATTAGAACTGACTTAAATGCATTCCTTTTTATGGCTGAGTAATATTCCATTGTGTATATATACCACAACTTCTTTATCCATTCATCTGTTGATGGACATCTAGGTTGCTTTCATGTTATAGCTATTGTAAATAGTGCTTCAATGAATAATGGGATACATGTGTCTCTTTCAATTTTGGCTTCCTCAGGGTATATGCCTAGGAGTGGGATATTATGAAAATTACAAAAATAGGACCATAAAATTCAAAATTCCTTATATTTTGATTCCCTCACTTAATAATACATTGAGAAAACACTCCCAGAGTTAATGATACAGTTTAAATATATTTCTTTTATAACTGAATAATAATCCACAGTAAGACTGTTATTATAATTTATTCAACACTCCAGTTGCTTGTTCTTTCTGTTTCCAGACTTCACCCTTATGAACAATGTCTTATTAAATATTCTTGTATATGAGTGATACTATTCACAGAATATATATCTGGGAATAAGACTGGTTGATCAAAGTTTATATAAATTTCTACTGTTGACAGATAATGTCCGATTTAAAGGCTGTAACAATTTATAATTTCAACAGTTGCACAAGGAAATGTTTCCTTTCTCACTTTCATGTTGTCAGTAGATATTATTTGTCATTTTTTTTGCTTATCTGACAAGTGAAAATAATGTATCAATTTAAAAAGAATTCCTAATTATTAAGGAGGATGAGTATTGTTTAATATATTTATTGGTCATTTTGACTTGCTCTTCCATAAACATGTCTGTTCCTATTTTCTGCCCACGTGTTTCATTGGGTCATTTAATTTGTTCTCATCTAATTTGTACAAGGTTGTATGTATGTTATAATTACTAACTCTATATATGCAAAATATGTTACAGATTCATTCCCAACATATTTTTGTCTTTTCTTTCTGCTTATGTATTGTCTCTATGTCTCCATTGTGTGGCTATGCTAAAACTAAATTAGTCTATTTTTCTTCCACATGCAATGGTTTTGCATTTGCATCTTTCCTCATGCAATAGTCTTACACATAGCTTTAGGACTGCCTCACATATTTACACTTATTTCAGTTCTTTTTTTTCCAATTTTAGTGTTAGATATCTAAGCACAGAATTTGTAAACAGACTTACTATAGGATTAAAGTTGACCTTTCAAAACTTTAACAATTATTAAAGAAAAAAATTAATAATTAAATGGGAAACAACAGTAAGATATTAATGTAATTTAATTTGCAAATAAAATGCCATGACTTTGTGTAAACTTTAGTGATTTTCCTTGTTGTATTTTCTCATTACAGTGATTAAGGGTGAGTATGTCAGAAGGAAACAAGACTCTGGTGACTGAGTTTCTTCTTACAGGCCTCACAGAGCAACCATGGCTGCAGGTCCTCCTCTTGCTTGTGTTTTTGGTCATCTATATCACCACCCTGGTGAGCAACCATGGGCTGATGGCTCTTATTTGGAAGGATGCCCACCTTTGCACACCAATGTTCTTTGGTGGTTTAGCCTTTGCAGATACTTGCATTTCAACCTCTCTATCATCCAGGATGCTGGTCAATTTCTTAGACAAGACAGCCATGATATCCCTAGCTGAGTGTATCACTAAATTTTATTTTTTTTGCTTCTAGTGTAACTACAAAATGTTTCCTCCTGGTAGCAATGGCTTATGACCGCTATATAGCGATATGCAACCCCTTGCTTTATCCAGTGATTATGTCCAACTGACGTAGCACTTACTTGAAAAGTATCTCATATGCAATTGATTTTATGCATCCCCTGATTCATTTGAGTTTATTGTTGATTAACTTTCTGTAGGTGAAACATAATACATTATTTCTTTTTTTAAACAATGATGTTCTTTACTATACAAAGCACTATAATTTTTCAATATTCTTCAATCATTTGTCAACAAACTTTCCACTGTATTCATTTAACAAATCAACAACTACACTTCACTACCTTTCAACCTCCAAGCATTCAACTTAGAGATGAACAAAAAAGTGCTTGGAGCACCAAATGAAAAGAGAAGAAAACCTGGAAATGTCAACAGAGATACTTAAGAAGCAGTTACTAACACCATACACAAAAATAAATTCAAAATGAATCAAAGATCTAATCAAAAGACCAGAAACTATAAAACTCCTAGAGGAAAACATAGGCAAAACACTCTCCGACATAAACCAAAGCAGGATCCTCTATGACCCACCTCCCAGAATATTGGAAATAAAAGCACAAATAAACAAATGGGATCTAATTAAAATTAAAAGCTTCTGCACAACAAAGGAAACTATAAGCAAGGTGAAAAGGCAGCCTTCAGAATGGGAGAAAATAATAGCAAATGAAGCAACGGACAAACAATTAATCTCAAAACTATACAAGCAACTCCTGCAGCTCCATTCTAGAAAAATAAACAACCCAATCAAAAAGTGGGCCAAAGAACTTAACAGACATTTCTCCAAAGAAGACATACAAATGGCTAACAAACACATGAAAAGATGCTCAACATCACTCATTATCAGAGAAATGCAAATCAAAACCACAATGAGGTACCACTTTACCCAAGTCAGAATGGCTGCCATCCAAAAGCCTACAAGCAATAAATGCTGGAGAGGGTGTGGAGAAAAGGGAACCCTCTTACACTGTTGGTGGGAATGCAAACTAGTACAGCCACTATGGAGAACAGTGTGGAGATTCCTTAAAATGCTGCAAATAGATCTGCCATATGACCCAGCAATCCCACTGCTGGGCATATACACCGAGGAACTAGAATTGAAAGAGCCACGTGTACCCCAATGTTCACTGCTGCATTGTTTACAATAGCCAGGACATGGAAGCAACCTAGATGCCCATCAACTGACGAATGGATAAGAAAGCTGTGGTACATATACACAATGCAATATTCCATTAAAAAAATTCATTTGAATCAGTTCTACTCAGGTGGACGAAACTGGAACCTATTATCCAGAGTGAAGTAAGCCAGAAGGAAAAACAAAAATACAGTATACTAACGCATATATATGGAATTTAGAAAGATGGTAACGAGAACCCTGCATGCGAGACAGCAAAAGAACCGAAGATGTATAGAACAGTCTCGTGGACTCTGTGGAAGAGGGCAAGGGTGGGATGATATGGGAGAATGGCATTGAAACATGTTAATTATCATATGTGAAATCAATCGCCAGCCCACATTTGATGCTCGGGGCTGGTGCACCGGGATGACCCAGGGAGAGGGAATCGGGAGGGAGGAGGGAGGGGGGTTCTGGAGGGGGAGCATATGTAAACCCATGGTGGATTCATGTCATTGTATGGCAAAACCAACACAATAAAGTAAAGAAAATTGAAAAAAAAAAAAAGAAGCAGTTAAAGGGGGTGGGTTAAAGGAGGAATTAAGATTCCTGAGCACCATCAGATTTCCCTTATGGGTCAGAGAAATTTATAAAATCATTTTTAAAAGACATGAGATTTAACTAGGGAATCAGAGGAACCCATACTTTGGGATATTGCAGGTCATCCAAGTTCCTGGATCGGCAGAAGTGAGAAAAAGAGGGATAGAGAAAGTGGGGATGCAGAGCAGAGGAGAGACAAGACAGAGATAGGAGGTGAGACGCACAGATGGAGAAATTTGTGCCTAGAAGAAATAAAGTTTGGAATTTGTCATGAATTGGAAGAATGAAAAGCCATAGTCACAAGTCTAGAAGATGGACTACAGGAAGAGAAAGTCTGGAATTTTATACCTTCCAGAAGGTGATGATAAATCCTGAAGCTGTACGTGACAGGCAGTGAGGTGCATTCAAGACTAAACCATCTGTTTTATAAGAGTAAGAAGTTGGCAACCTTGCTTAACTAATTCTACTCTGCGGATTTAAAAGCATTATGTGCCTAGAATGTAGCCACCCAAGCAGGTTACATGCCTACAGGCAATATAGAAGGGCTCCAAGCCAAGTGGGTCTATAGAAACCAAAATTCACTTAATGTTACTGTGAAGTAAAGAGACAACAGATTTAACTGTTCTCTTCAACCCTTTTAGTATTTTCCTAAAGCTAAGTCATTCTGATCATTTGAAATAAGCTTGTATTACCAAATACTATATAATCAAATAGGTTGACTGTGATCAAACCCCAATTTTTCCTGAGCCTTAACTGCCTCTGTGATCTGAACACAGCAGCATGTAAGTTATTATTATTTTTTTTTGAGGGGCAGGGAGGGAACTGGGGATCCACATTGCCTAACTACACCTGTATGTAAACAAAAGAGATCAAAGTGACCAATTAGTCATTCAGAATCCCTTTTGCCAAAAAGTTATACTGTTGAGACTGATTAAGCAAATCAGGATTCTGTTACTCAGATGCTCTGATTCTGGGAAGCACTGGTTTGGATGATAATCCTGATGATAATTCAGTTTTTGTTTTATATCTCAGGCTCTTCTGCCCAGCAGGAAAAAGCTTCACATAAACGTGTACTAGGTTTCAGAGTGGTACCTTCCAAAGTGGGTCTCCCCGCTCTTCAATTGTCCGCTTCCTCCTCTTCATTCTGTTCTTATTCCTCCAACCTTTCCTCATCTTCATTGTTGCCCTCATCCCTGCTCTTTCTTCTCTTGCTCTTCCGAATCTGTTTCTTTGTCTTTGTTCTTCTTTTGCTCTGTAGCTTCCTTCTTGCCTTTCTGTTGCCTCCTATAAGCTTCCAGAGCTTCTTTTAATGGAGTAACAAACCCTGAAACTCCATCTTCTCCATGGCGGAGAGCACAATTCAGGCATTCAGTGTCATGTTTCCCTTTCATTGCGAAATTGTTGGCACAGGATGTGGCATACAGCACGAAGACGCTGGTGGCATGGGAGACGGCTCTCCAGGCCTCTTTGGAGATGTTGACACAGTCCGGGAGTGACCCCTTTATGATTCTGGTGATGATGGCATTGGACAGGTTTAGGTCCTTGGGCCTCTCCTCCGTGGCCGCGGCCAGGAACCACACCTGCTACCTCCTCTTCAGGCTGCTACGGCGTCTGGACTTGCCATGTCGCCACTGTCTGACTCAGCTAGGCTTCCGCATAATACATTACTTCTATAGTGAAATTTTACAACTGTTCAAAATTTCATGCAGTGACCCATCCATTAATGCTCTAATAATTATTTTTGCAGTTTTTATACAAATATCCACTTTAATGACCATCATAATCTCTTTTATTTGTGTGCTCTTTGACATTCTGAAAAAGGAGTCTGAAAAGGGCAGAAGCAAAGCCTCCTCCACATGCAGTGTCCACCTGCTCTCTGTCTCACTGTACTATGGCACTCATCTTCATGTATGTGTGCCGTGCATCAGGCCTAGTTGAAAATCAGGACAAAACATATTCCCTGTTTTACATTATTATAACTCCCCTGCTAATCTAGTCATTTACAGCTTGAGAAATAAAGAAGTTACAGGTGCCTTGAGAAGAGTTACAAAGAAGTAAAGAGTTTTCAAGAAAAATTTCAAATTGTTTTTATTTTCATTCTTTGTATAAACAAGTCCTCAAATCTTTCACATTAGCCATAGTTCTGCCCTTTCAGGAGAGCAGTAGAGGTAAGGATTGTCATTGAGCAGTGGGTAAAGGAATCCAGCCTCACACAACAGTACTACTAAAGTACACTAAAGTGCTACTTCAGTTGAAAAGACTCACATCATCCACAACTGATTAATTAAAAAAAATACTGCAATTCCTTTCTATGTGAACATTTAGACTTTGCAAATTTGCTACTTCAGAGGACTCCTCCCTCAAATTTCATTTATAACTGACAGTACCTGAGGCTGGTGTAAAATGGGAGTTCAAGTTCATGATTGATTCGAACTCACTGAGCTAGACCTGCATGTTAAGAAGGCTCTGTGATAAAAATTAGATTCTTGGGAGAAAAATGTTTCTGAAATGAGGATAATGAAGAAAAATGGAGAGATTTAAATAATTGGTGCATCTTAACAATAACTAAAAAAAAAGGTTGGCTTGATTGAATAATAGAACAGTGAAATATAAAGCTTTTCCTATCAAGAAGCCTGTACACTAACTCTCATATAGGACATCATATGATACGGAATTACTCAGGAATTTTCAGATTTGGAATACCTCAAGATACAGTCTTCTCAAATATTATAGTTTTCTGTACTGTATTTCAGAAAAACATCTATTTCTGCTTTATTGACTATACCAAAGTCTTTGACTGTGTGGATCACAATAAACTGGAAAATTCTGAAAGAGATGGGAATACCAGACCATCTGACCTGTCTCTTGAGAAACCTGTATGCAGGTCAGGAAGCAACAGTCAGAACTGGACATGGAACAACAGACTAGTTCCAAATAGGAAAAGGAGTATGTCAAGGCTGTATATTGTCATCTTGCTTATTTAATTTATATGCAGAGTACATCATGAGAAATGCTGGGATGGAAGAAGCACAAGCTGGGATCAAGATTGCTGGGAGAAATATCAATAACCTCAGATATGCAGATGACACCACCCTTATGGCAGGAAGTGAAGAGGAACTAAAAAAGCTCTTGATGAAAGTGAAAGAGGAGAGTGAAAAAGTTGGCTTAAACCTCAACATTCAGAAAATTAAGATCATGGCATCCTGTCCCATGACTTCATGGCAAATAGATGGGGAAACAGTGGAAACAGTGTCAGATTTTATTTTTCTTGGGCTCCAAAATCACTGCAGATGGTGATTGCAGCCATGAAATGAAAAAACACTTATTCCTTGGAAGGAAAGTTATGATCAACCTAGACAGCATGTTAAAAAGCAGAGACATTACTTTGCCAACAAAGGTCCCTCTAGTCAAGGCTATGGTTTTTCCAGTAGTCATGTATGGATCTAAAAGTTGGATGATGAAGAAAGCTGAGTGCCAAAGAATTGATGCTTCTGAACTGTGGTGTTGGAGAAGACTCTTGAGAGTCCCTTGGACTGCAAGGAGATCCAACCAGTCCATCCTAAAGGAGATCAGTCCTGGGTGTTCATTGGAAGTTCACTGATGCTGAAGCTGAAACTCCATTACTTTGGCCTCCTGATGCAAAGAGCTGACTCATTGGAAAAGACCCTGATGCTGGGAAAGATTGAGGGCAGGAGAAGAAGGAGACGACAGAGGATGAATTGGTTGGATGGCATCACCGACTCAATGGACATGGGTTTGGGGTCTCCTGGAGGTGGTGATGGACAGGGAGGCCTGGCATGCTGCGATTCATGGGGTCGCAAAGAGTTGGACACGACTGAGCAACTGAACTGAACTGAACTGAAAAATGACTCAGAAGCAATTAGCTGCCTACACAGTAAACTCTAATGGCACAAAGTGTGGCTCTAATTGTTACACTTGGGTATATCTGGGGTGATTTGCTCATGGATTAGCTCATAATGCCCAGCAGAATGACTTTGCCTTCATCCTACAGGGAATCCATTGGTAACTTTCAATGAGGGAATTCCAAGATTCTTTTTGCTTTGTCAGGAATAGATTTGAAAAAGTACAAATAAATATGTTCCTGCAAGTAAGGCTTCCAAGGAAAATCTTTGCACAAGTAAACACTGCTTCATTCTATATCTTCTACGTTCCTTCCTTAAGAAGAGATGAAGCCATTCATGTCAGAACATGTGCTCAGTCACATCCGACTCTTTGTGAGCCCACCGACTGTAACCCACCAGACTTCTCTGTCCAAGGAATGTTAACTTGGTATCTGAAATATATTTGTCCATGTTAAGTTGCTTTGGTAATGTCCTACTCTATAGACTGTAGCCCACCAGGCTCTTCTGTCCATGGGATTCTTCAGGCAAGAATACTGGAGTGGGTAGCCATTTCCTCCTCCAGGGATCAAGCCTGCATCTCCTGCGTCTCCTGCATTGGCAGGCAGATTCTTTACCAATGGGACACCTGGGAAGCCCACATGTGAGAAAGTGGTGGCCTAATCAATTTGGTATTCGTAAAGATGACTCTGGCCCTAACAAAAAATATGGTAGAGGGAAATATACATTTTTAAATTTTATTTGAAAAATCACCATTTTTTCTTTAAGAAAACCATCATTTTCTCATTCTCTCCAAGTCTTACAGAAACTGAATGAGGACATCAGGATCTGTCTAATTTTAATTATTTGTAGTTTTCAATTTGTCTACCTGATAAATAAACATCCAGGTAAGTGATAAAAATCCTAGCAATCCTGAGATTTTCTATTTTTCTTCAGGACAAATAATTCCATATCCCTGTAATAAACACCAGACGTTCTCCTGTTGAGAAAATAAGCATAATAAGATTTATTTTTAACAGCAAATTTGAAGAGATAGAAGAATAAAACAAATGGGGAAATAATTATAATGACTCAAAGTTTCAGATATTATTTCATAATCTATAGAAACTTTTCTAGTCAGGTATGGACAACTAAATTATGCTGTTCAAATTTGTTAAAAGTTATTCATGGAATTATGTTAAGATAAGATAAAATCACCAATTGTATTTTTATTAGGCTCTTTAATTCCAAATGTATGAGGATTATCTATCTGTCTATCTATCTATCCATTCATCTATCTATCATCTATATCTTAAGGTGAAAGATCCAGAATTCTTAATAACTTTTGACCTAATTATGAAATTTGGAAATATCAATTATAGATTGAGACTTGGCAAGAAAGATAGATAGGGTTAGTCAGGACAAAATGTCCATTTTGGAAACAAAACAATCTGAATCTGTACTCATTGTCCATATGACCAGTTTTCAGCAGAGATATATCGTTCAATCTTCTTGCTGTTTGTATTGTGTTTCCGTGTCTCTTTGTTGGTATATACTTTAAAAGGTATATTCTTTTTTTTTTTCATTTTATTTATTTATTTTCTTTACATTATCGTGTTGGTTTTTCCATACACTTACATGAATCTGCCATGGGTATACATGTGTTTCCCTTCCAGAACCTCCCTCCCACCTCCGTCCCGATTCCATCTTTCTGGGTCATTCCAGTGCACCAGCTCTGAGCACCCTGTATCAAGCATCAAACCTGGGCTGGCGATTGACTTCACATATGATAATTTACATGTTTCAATGCTAAAAGGTATATTCTTAAAACGAATTTTTGTTCATGTAAGTGAAGATGGAAGATAACTAAGATCTATCTTAAGACTAAACTAATACAATTTTGGTAAATAGGTAAATTTTTGTATGTATCTTAATCAACAAAAATATGTGTATAAATTGTGGTATTTATTTTGAGAAACAGCTGAATTTTCACACTAAATTATAAGTGGATTTCCCCCTTCCAGGTAATCTAAGAATCTCTATGTTCATCTCCAAATATCTTAGGATCTCTTCTTTTGGATTTACTTTTAGGCAAAATTTATATGTCACAGAAGAAAGTATGGTTATTTAAAGATCACATAAAATATTTCATTTGTATTATTGACAAAGCATAAAACACTTATTAATATATCCACAAAGAAAAGTACTTAGTTATAAAAACAAACAAGTAACTTAACTGTACTTTATACCTAACTTTATTCATTCAGAAAATATTTGTTGAATATTACAAAAGAGAGAGAAAACACTCTCAAGGATTGAAGTCAAATATCACTGAAAATATTGAAAAGTGTATCTACATAATCCAAAAAAAATTCTGAACTGAAGATATATTTTTACAAATGTCCTGATTAAAGGGGATACATAAACAAGAAAGATTCATATTTTTTTTTAAATTTTCTTTATTTTATTGTGTTGGTTTTGCCATACAATGACATGAAACCGCCATGGGTTTACATATGCTCCCCCTCCAGAATCCCCTTCCCTCCTCCCTCCCGATTCCCTCCCCCTGGGACATCTCAGTGCACCAGCCCCGAGCATCAAATGTGGACTGGCGATTGATTTCACATATGATAATTAACATGTTTCAATGCCATTCTCCCATATCATCCCACCCTTGCCCTCTTCCACAGAGTCCACAAGTCTGTTCTATATATCTGCGTTCCTTTTGCTGTCTCGCATGCAGGGTTCTCATTACCATCTTTCTAAATTCCATATATATGCGTTAGTACACTGTAGGAAGATTCATATTTTAAAAAATAAAATGGGACTACTTTCATGGTCTTTTATGACTATGTTCTTCACCTACTCTTTTCACTGCAGTGATAGTTTGAGTGGATATGATGGAGGCAAACAAGACTCTGGTGACAGAGTTTGTTCTCACAGGACTCACAGATCTCCCAGGGCTGCAGGTCCCCCTGTTCCTGGTGTTCCTGGTCATCTACCTCACCACCATGGTGGGCAACCTTGGACTTATTTTTCTCATCTGGAAGGACCCCCATCTCCATACCCCCATGTATTCATTTCTGGGCAGTTTAGCCTTTGCAGATGCTTGTTCTTCCTCTTCTGTGACTCCCAAGATGCTAATGAATTTCATATCTGTGAATCATACGATATCCCTGGTTGAGTGCATCTCCCAATTTTATATTTTTGCTTCCAGTGCAAACACAGAATGTTTCCTCCTGGTGGTGATGGCCTATGACCGCTATGTAGCCATATGCAATCCCTTGCTTTACCCAGTGGTGATGTATAATATCTTCTGCACCCAATTAATAGGTGTTTCATATATTATTGGGTTTATTCATCCCATGATGCATGTGGGTTTATTATTTAGATTAAATTTCTGCAAGTCCAATGTAATACATTATTTCTACTGTGAAATTTTACAACTATTTAAGATTTCTTGTACTGACCCTGGAGTTAATAAGCTCCTGATCTTTGTATTTTCAGTCTTTATACAGTCTTTCACTTTTATGAGTATCATTATCTCTTACACCCATGTTCTTTTTGCCATCCTGAGAAAGAAGTCTGAAAAGGGCAGGAACAAAGCCTTCTCTACCTGCAGTGCCCACTTGCTCTCTGTTTCCTTGTTCTATGGCACTCTCTTCTTCATGTATGTGCATCCTGGGTCTCGATCAGCTGAAGATCAGGATAAACTATATTCTTTATTCTATACAATCATAATTCCTCTGCTAAATCCTTTTATTTACAGTCTGAGGAACAAAGAGGTTATAGGTGCCTTGAGGAGAATAATAAATAAATAAACAAATTTTAAGGCAAAATTCAAACTATTTTTCTCAAACTTTGCAAAATCAAGAGGTCTGCAGTTAAGCAAATTGGCCTTGACTTTATAATTTAAACAGAGGATAGAGTCTAGGGTAGTTTCTAAGTGCTTTATGATGAAAGTCAGCTTCAATAGAAAGAGGTCTTCATATCACAGAAAACTGAATTTTTAATGAAAAATAGAAATTATTTCTAAAACTAAGGATTTAGGGTTTTCAGTATTTCATTCTGTAAATTCCATCTAAATTAGATACAGTAGTTTGCAATTTTATTGTGGCAGATATTTACATGTTTCTTTGTTTGAGACTGGAGTGAGTGAGTAAAGTTAGTTCTCTAAGCTTGAATATCAAAATTCTTGCTGTTTCTCAACTGTTCAGAGACTCAGATAAAATGACTTCTTGGAGGAGATTTTCCCTGAAGAGGAAAATTTCTTTGAATGAAGAAAAGGTTTCAAAAGCACAGAATATAAGAGATTGGTGCATTTTACTGGAGAATAATGGAAGTTGGGATAAAATAAAAAATGGATTATTGAATTTGGCTCAAATAAATGCAAGTACATAGTGCATTTTACTGGGATATTATAGGCAATAGTAATATTCAAGAATTTGAAGATATTAAAATTGTTCAGAATATATGTCCTCAGATATTAGTAGTCTACTGTATTAATCTTTACATGTTTAATAAAGTATAAACATAAATTCATATAATTTTCATACTTCTTACACTCTCTTGCATGTTTACTATTTAAGTAAAAATATGCAATACAATTACACGATGCTACATTTCTTAACTTGTGTAAGTGCCACCATGGAATGAGTCTCATTTCCAAAATGATTATAAAAACCTGCAATATAATATTTACTGTTCTTTCATTGATTGCTCTGTACAGAATGTGTAGTGACTTTCTCTATTGGGCATATTCTAAATTTAAAGGAATTCTAAAGTAGTAAATGTAAAATTTGTTTGCACTTATAATAATATTACTAGGTAACCATTGCTGTTGCAAAATTCTCAGGTGATGACATGGTATTGCTGATCAGTAAGGAAGAATTAAGAGGGAGGAAGAAATATGTAGACAGAAAATCTGATGTATGGACACACCAGGTATGCAGGGTAGGAGAATGCAAGGCTGAGAACTGAAGCCAGCGATGCAGTTCCTCTGCCCTGTCTTAGACTATCTTCAGTCTTTCACAGGGCACCAAGAATAAGTGAGCTTAAAGTGATTATATGAATGTAGTCAGCCATCTAAACAGGCAGTGACAAGAAGAATGAACAACTGAAGCCAAATGAATTAGAAAGTTCTACAAATCAAATCAGTACTGGAAGAAAATGATCCTTGTCATATAAACGGGAGAACTTAATAGGGGCCTCTCTGGTGCTGACTGAGTTTCTAATCCATCCATGCTTCAAGGTGTCCTGTCCTCTCTTCAGCTAGTTGGGGGAAAGGGTTTAGATTTGTGAAAAAGGACACGATTACTAATATTTCAAAGCACAAGTGCTGTGAAGCCATATAATATCCAAACTCATCAGAAAAAAATCTCACATGTTGAAGTACTTATTTTTTGAGAGTATTTTGGGACAGAACTGACCACTGGAGGGAGTCTATAGTGCATTTACATCCTTTAAGTTGATGATTCTAGAACTGGCAAGTTTAGACTCACTCATTCTAAAATATAGCTCATCAAGCCATTTCCTAGGAACAAAGGAAATCTCAGTTTCCTAAGTTAAATAACCTGCAGTGGATAACACTGAAAGTATAGCAACCACAAGAAGACTGTGTTCCCGGCAAATAGTCCCAGATTTTGGGGTAAAAGAAGATCTACAACCTTTCAGATAGAGAGACTGGATTACTATCAAAGTAAAGATAAGTACAGTAATAGTGGATGTCTCATTTTTTTTGCACTGAAAATAGAGACAATGGAACAACATTTATAAACTACTGAGAGAAAAATAATGGATTCCATGAATAGTGTTGCGAAGAGGGATTGTGAATGATCATGCAAACTGTGTGCACTGCTTAACTCAGGAGCACCATTCACAAAACAATACTGTGTTGCTGGCTGCCCTGTGTTCTAGACACCATAAGCAATGACACAATGGATAATGATGATGTGATTGGGAACAGTATTTTAAGTAGTTAGATTTTGAAGACTATAAAACATTTCATCACTCTTTTAGGTGAATTTCGGCAAATATCAGAGGAGACTTTATTCCATTTAAGAGCCTATGTTATGTGTTATGCAGTATAAACTGTATGCCATGACTCACTTTGAAACACTGTTTTCTACTTGGCTTCTCTGGTTGCTCAGATGGTAAAGAACCCACCTGCAATGTGGAAGACCTGGGTTTGATCCCTGGCTTGAGAAGATCCCCTGAAGAAGGGAATTGCAACCTACTCCTGTATTGCCTGGAGAATCCCATGGATAGAGGAGCCTGGTGGGCTACAGTCCATGGGGTCACAAAGAGTCTAAATTGACTGACTGACTAACACTGAAGTCTATAAGAGGAATTTTTGTCATTTCTTTTCTATTTGTAGCTAAACCTCAATTTAAGGATTTTGAGAATGCATTGCTTGAGGGATGGCCTGACTCACATTATAAACTATTATAAGCTAGTGTTAAGTGACTCATTCAGTGTGAATTACAGATCACACTGTTCATTGATTCCTATATGTTCCCTGTCACAGACATTGTTGGTGCCTGCCCATGTCTTTTCTACACATCTTCATCTAAGGGCTTTGTATGACGGCCAGAGCCATTTTAACCCTCATTTAAGGCAAACTGTAAGAACTGGGAAATGACTACTATTCATAGAATCGCCCTCAGACCATTTATCAACCAAGGACTGATAGGAGTCAGTG
Organism: Antilocapra americana; assembly: GCA_007570785.1. Classification (NCBI taxonomy): domain Eukaryota; kingdom Metazoa; phylum Chordata; class Mammalia; order Artiodactyla; family Antilocapridae; genus Antilocapra; species Antilocapra americana. The sequence continues at coordinate 11,212,132 of ML664163.1, read as the reverse complement.
GACAAATACCTCAGACATTTGCCCTTTAGTTGATATATATTTACATTTATGCTCTATACTGGCTTACAGTGTTTCCAGAGAAAAGATTAAGCTTGATTTCCCACAGTTGTAACCTGTTTGGTAAATTACTCTTTATCAGCTGCATTTCTTTTCCTATTTCACTTCATCACTTTCTCAGTCATCAACTATTCACAGTTAAATTTAGTTCAGTTCAGTCGCTCAGTCATGTCCGACTCTTTGTGACCCCATGAATTGCAGCATGCCAGGCCTCCCTGTCCATCACCAATTCCTGTAGTCTACCCAAACCCATGTCCATCGAGTCAGTGATGCCATCCAGCCATCTCATCCTCTGTCGTCCCCTTCTCCTCCTGTCCTCAATCCTTCCCAGCATCAAGGTCTTTTCCAATAAATCAACTCTTCACATGAGGTGGCCAAAGTATTGGAGTTTCAGCTTCAGCATCAGTCTTTCCAATGAATACCCAGGACAGTTAAATTACTGCACTCAAATAATGTTTCAGTCTCTGAGATACAACCTAAGACACCCTGTACCCCTTCTATCTCTGGTAGAACACAAACCAGGTACTGCTTTTACCCGAGGGTAAAACTGAATGTTTTATGCAGGAACTAGGCATACCTGTACTACCTTATTTCAATATGATGAAATCATTACTTCTACAGAAATCTCAATGGTTGTGGGTCCTGACACTACTTTGAATATGCCCCATCTATCCAGATGTTATTCAGATCTAAGCAGAATGTTAAAGTGCATTTTTCTTTTACCTCATACCTTTAAGAGTCTGTGCCCTACCACACACATATACAGTATACTCTACCAAAGTTGATGGTGAATGTCCATTTTAACTTGGTATCTGAAATATGTGTGTGCATGCTAAGTTGCTTCAGTCATATTCTACTCTTTGCGACCCTATATACTGTAGCCCCCCATGCTCCTCTGTCTGTGAGTTTCTCCAGGCAAGAATATTGGTGTAGGTTGCCATTTCCTCCTCCAGGTTATCTTCCCAACCCACAGAGATCGAACCCACATCTCTTATGTCTCCTGCATTGGCAGGCGGGTTCTTTACCACTAGCACCACTTGAAAAGACCATCTGAAAGAAACACTTCAGTTATTAAAAAGAATCTTAAATTTTATAATTAAGAATATTTCATTTGTCCTACAAATGCCATCTATTTCCATTCTTGCCATCAAGGTTTTGCATTCATTATGTCAGGAAATCTGGAAGACCCAGCAGTGGCCACAGGACTGGAAAAGGTCAATCCTCATCCCAGTTCCCAAGAAGGGTAGTACTAAATAATATGCTAACCATCAGACAGTCGCACTCATCTCCCATGCAAGTAAGGCCATTCTTAAAATCTTGCATGCTAGGCTTTAGAATTATGTGAACTAAGAACTTCCAGATGTCCAAGCTGGATTTAGAAAAGGAAGAGGAGCTAGAGATCAAATTGCCAACATTCGCTGGATTATAGAGAAAGCAAGGGAATTTCAGAAAAACATCTACCTCTGTTTCATTAACTATGCTAAAACTTTTGACTATGTGGATCATGACAAACTGTGGAATGCTCTGAGAGAGATGGGAATACCAGACCATCTTACCTGCCTCCTAAGAAATCTGTGTGCGGGTCAAGAAGCAACAGTCAGAACCCTGTATGGAACAACTGATTGGCTCAAGATCGAGAAAAGAGTATGACAGGGTTGTCTTCTGCCACTCTGTTTGTTTAACCTATATGCTGACCACATCATGAGAAATGCCGGCTGGATGAGTGACAAGCTGGAATGAAGACAGGTGGGAGAATCAACTACCTCAGATATGCGGATGATACCACTCTAATGGCATACAGTGAAGAGGAACTAAAGAGCCTCTTGATAAGGGTGAAGGAGGAGAGTGAACAAGCTGGCTTAAGACAAATATTGAAAAAACTAAGATCATGGCATATGGCCCCATTACTGCATGGCAAACAGAAGGGGATAATGTGGAAATAGTGACAGATCTCCTCTTCTTGAACTCCAAAATCACTGTGGATTGTGACAGAAGCCATGAGATCAAATGACTGCTTCTTGGCAGGAAAGCAATGACAAACCTAGACGGTGTGTTGAAAAACAGAGACATGACCCTGCCAACAGAGATCTGTGTATTCAAGACTATAGTCTTCCCGGTGGTCATGCTGGGAAAGCTGGACCATAAAGAAGGCAGAATGCTGAAGAACTGATGCTTTCAAACTGTGGTGCTGGAGAAGATTCCTGAAAGTCGCTTGGGCGGCAAGGAGATCAAACCAGTCAATCTTAAGGGAGATCAACCCTGAATATTCACTGGAAGGACTGATGCTGAAGCTGAAGCTCTAGTATTTTGGCCATTTGGTGCAAACAAAAAACTCATTGGAAAAGTCACTGATGCTAGGAAAGATTGAGGGCAGAAGGAGAAGAGGGCACCAGAGGATGAGATGGCTGGACAGCATCACCGATGCAATGAACATGAACTTGGGCAAACTCTGGGAGATGGTGAGGGACAGGAGTGTGCTTCAGTCCACAAGGTCACAAAGAGTCAGACACGACTGGGCGACTAAACAACAACAACATTTCCATTTTTACTGTCCTACATATGAATACCAGATTTCAGTTAAAACATGTGAGACAGTATATTTCTCCACCTATTTATGTCCTCTTTGATTTCTTTCATCAGTGTTTTATAGTTTTCGATATATAGGTCTTTTGTTTCTTTAGGTAGATATACTCCTAAGTATTTTATTCTTTATGTTTCGATGGTGAATGGAATTGTTTCCTTAATTTCTCTTTCTGTTTTCTTATTGTTAGTGTATAGGAATGCAAGGGATTTCTGTGTGTTGACTTTATATCCTACAACTTTACTATATTCACTGATTAGCTCTAGTAATTTTCTGGTAGAGTCTTTAGGGTTTTATATGTAGAGGATCATGTCATCTGCAAACAGAGAGAGTTTTACTTCTTCTTTTCCAATCTGGACCCCTTTTATTTCTTTATCTGCCCTGATTGCTGTGGCCAAGACTTCCAAAACTATGTTGAATAGTAGTGGTGAGAGTGGGCACCCTTGTCTTGTTCCTGACTTTAGGGGAAATGCTTTCAGTTTTTCACCATTGAGGATAATAGATGGAGAAATAAACCGTGTTCATGGATTGGAAGAACCAATATAGTGAAAATGAGTATACTACCCAGAGCAATCTATAGATTCAATGCAATTTCTATCAAGCTATCAGAGGTCTTTTTCAGAGAATTAGAACAAATAATTTCACAATTTATATGGAAACACAAAAAACCTCGAATAGTCAAAGCAATCTTGAGAAAGAAGAATGAACTGGGGGAATCAACCTACCTGACTTTAGGCTATACTACAAAGCCACAGTCATCAAGACAGTATGGTACTGGCACAAAGACAGAAATATAGATCAATGGAACAAAATAGAAAGCCCAGAGATAAATCCACGCATCTATGGACACCTTATCTTTGACAAAGGAGGCAAGAATATACAATGGAGAAAAGACAACCTCTTTAACAAGTGGTGCTGGGAAAACTGGACAGCCACTTGTAAAAGAATGAAACTAGAACACTTTCTAACACCATACACAAAAACAAACTCAAAATGGATCAAAGATCTAAACGTAAGACAAGAAACTATAAAACTCCTAGAGGAAAACATAGGCAAAACACTCTCCGACATAAACCAAAGCAGGATCCTCCATGACCCACCTCCCAGAATATTGGAAATGAAACCAAAAAGAAACAAATGGGACCTAATTAAAATGAAAAGCTTCTGCACAACAAAGGAAACTAAAAACAAGGTAAGAAGGCAGCCTTCAGAATGGGAGAAAATAATAGCAAATGAAGCAATGGACAAACAGTTAATCTCAAAAATATACAAGCAACTCCTGCAGGTCCATTCCAGAAAAATAAATGACCCAATCAAAAAGGGGGCCAAAGAACTAAACAGACATTTCTCCAAAGAAGACATAAAAATGGCTAACAAACACATGAAAAGATGCTCAACATCACTCATTATCAGAGAAATGCAAATCAAAACCACAATGAGGTACCACTTTATACCAGTCAGAATGGCTGCCATCCAAAAGTCTACAAGCAATAAATGCTGGAGAGGATGTGGAGAAAAGGGAACCCTCTTACACTGTTGGTGGGAATGCAAACTAGTACAGCCACTATGGGAAACAGAGTGGAGATTGCTTAAAAAACTGGAAATAGAACTGCCATATGACCAAGCAATCCCACTGCTGGGCATACACACCAAGGAAACCAAAATTGAAAGAGACACGTGTACCCCAATGTTCATTGCTGCATTGTTTACAGTAGCCAGGACATGGAAGCAACCTAGATGTCCATCAACAGATGAATGGATAAGAAAGCTCTTGTACATATACACAATGGAATATTACTCAGCCATTAAAAAGAATTCATTTGAATCAGTTCTACTCAGGTGGATGAAACTGGAGCCTATTATACAGAGTGAAGTAAGCCAGAAAAACAAAAATACAGTATTCCAATGCATATATATGGAATTTAGAAAGATGGTAATGAGAACCCTGTATGCAAGACAGCCAAAGAAATGCAGATGTATAGAACAGTCTCGTGGACTCTGTGGAAGAGGGTAAGGGTGGGATGATATGGGAGAACAGCATTGAAAAATGTTAATTATCATATGTGAAATTAATTGCCAGCTCAGGTTTGATGCTCACGGCTGGTGCACCGGGATGACCGAGAGAGACGGATTCGGGAGGGAGGTGGGAGGGGGGTTCTGGAAGGGGAACACATGTATACCCATGGCAGATTCATGTCAATGTATGGCAAAACCAAAACGATAATGTAAAGAAAATTAAATAAATAAATAAATTTAAAAAAAAAACCTGTGAGACAAACAAGCACACAACCACAACAAATGAAGGCAATAGAAACAACCCAATATCAAATAGAAAACACTTTAAAAAGAACTAGTGTCAGATATGACTCAGAAGTTGGGATTATCAATCAGGAAATTTTAAATGACCATGATTACTATGTTAAAATTTCTATGCATGAAGAGATTTTAGAGAGAATTTAGAGAGAGAAAAATCGTATTTTTTAAATGTCAAGTGAAAGCACTAGAAATACATATTTTTTAAAGCATGAGAACAAAGGCAAGGATATTTTTGTTGAGCTCATCAGTAAATAAGACATGGGCAAATCCGTGAACTTGAATATACATTAATGAATATTATCAAAATTAAATATAAATAAGAGTAAAAAAAAATCCCAGGACATTCACATACTATGAAAGTCTATCAAGTTATCTAATATGTGTGTAACTGGAAACTGAGAAGAAAATAATAAGAGTGGAGCAGAAGAAATATTTGCAAACATAATTGTCAAGAATTTTTCAAAGATAGTGAAAGTCATCAAACCAAAGACTCAAGAAGCACATAGAACCTGAGGCAGAATAACCAAAACAAACATAAACCAAATCACAACAAAATAAAAACGCAAAACAACTGGACACATTATATTAAAGCAGCTAAAAACTAGAGATAAAAAGAAAAGCTTCAAGATAGCTAGAGGGGAAGTAAAAGTATACAGTTAGAAGATAACTGAGTACTGAGTGACATATTTCAAACTGTAGAGGAAAAAGCCTGACAACTCAGAATTTCACCTAACAAAAAATAACTTCCAAAAATGAATGTGGTCCCAATCCCAAGTTTGGGGGAGTTTCCTCCCCACTGAGGGACATGCACTTGTTTTTGAGATCTGTCTCTTTACTCCCACAGATATAGGGGTAGGTTTAGATGATGGGCCAGGAAGCTTGGACCTGGGTGGGTTGACCCTCTTACCTGGCTGGGCCTCCAACAGCCTTCTTCTGTGTCTCCTTCAGTACAAACCAGGAATGGGGCGGGGGAGGACAGCGGCTGAAGTTTCTGGGTTCCTGGGTACTCAGTGCTATGTGAGTTCTGCAGAGGAATGACATGGTGGGTTCTTTAGGGTGCAATGAAGCTGGAACCTCAAGGCAGCTGGACTTTGCAGCCTGAGGGCTAGTGTGGGGCCAGGGTGAGAGTGACTCTGAAGTGGCCTTCCCAAGTCTTAGGCCATCTTCCTGGTGCAGCAAAGAGGACAAAGTGAAGCTGAGGCAAAACCCAGAGGGGTTCCTGGACATCAGAATTTTATAGAAGCTCCAAAGCCAAAGAAGATCACCCTGTGGGAAGGTGATTTAGGATCTACTGTCTTGAGACTGTGCAGCTCAGTGTCAGTATGTGTGCAGCTGTGTCCCCTGCTGCAGAAGTAGGTGGGGGAAGCTAACAAAAAGGAGGGTCTTCAGGGGGAGGCAAAGAGGAATTCCTCCTATAGCAGGCTCGACGGGGAGAGCAGATGAGCACTGAGGACTAAGTGCCTTGGCACTGATGAGCACATGGTCTGAGTGTGGTGGTGTACCTGCTGCTGGAAGGAAAGTCAATCAAGCAGGAGATATTTCCAATGAGAGGATTCTTGCTGAGTCCCCTTTTACTGGGGTGCCAGTGTGCTTCCCTGTGCACCAGAGCCCATTGCGGTAGCGTAGACTAGGGGGCTCTCACTTCACTACTCCGTACTCCTTGGTCACTTTGACTTTTGAGTGTGAAGTGTTCCCCTTTGTCCAGGTCACCACTCTGCCCTTTCCCATGCTTTTAGACTGAGGCAGGGCAAGAGGAAAAGCAGAGGAAACTGAGGGAACAAGACCCTGGGATTTGTGCCAGGGCTTTTGGAGTTGGGTTTTTCATTCAGTACATAGGAAACAATAAATTGGGGACAGGAAGAATGTGGGCAGAGAGTTTTGAGGAAAATGGCTGGAAGAAGGATAAAATTCATTGACACTTGATTTAAAACCCTATGTCAATCTTGCTTTGTTCTTAAAGAAACCTGGGACACAATAAAAAAGAAAAGAATATAAAATAAAAACTTTTGTGACAAAAACTGAAAAAAAAATCATTATCTGAAGTCCTAGAGGAGAAGAAAACATTAAAGGAAGTTCTTTAGGCAGAAAGAGTATGATACCAAAGAGAATCTTGGTGGTACATAAACAAATATTACTGGAAATAGTTAATATGTTCATATAAAAGGATCTTTCTTATTTTGGATTAATCTAAGATGCAACTGAATGCCAAAAAAGAGTAGTAGTGTATTATACTTTTACAGATAAAATATATGACAATATAGCAAAAAGACTGGAGGGAGAATTTGAAAGTATATTCTTTTTAGATTATTACCCTACAAATATAGTGGTATAATATTTGAAGGTAGATGTGATTAAAGTAATATATTATATATCCTAAGAGAATCACAAAAATAGGAAATGTATAAATAAGCCAAATATAGATATAAAATGGAGTAATAAAGTTTCTATATTCCAAAAGCAGGCAGGGAAAGAACAGAAGAATAGAAGATAGAATAGAACAGAGAATAGAAGGATTGGCCTGAATCTCCTGCAGCTCTCACATTGGCAGATGGATTCTTTACCACTGAGCCACCTGGGAAGCCTCTTAAGAATAAATAGGTAGCCTGAATATTTGTACACTTTTTTAAAATTCAGATTTTTAGTTAAAAGTTTTCAGAAAAAAATCCGAGTACATATATTTTATATAAAACAGATAAGCAGAAATAGCTAAATCATATTCTAGGAATTTTTTGAGATAAGTACCCAAATATTCTTTTAGACTTTCTAGGGAAAGATATAAGTGCAGGAAAAAGACAGCAAAGTGAAATATATTGCTACCTGAGCTTTAGTCAAAATAAGACAATATTGTGGCTTACACTAGAGGTCCCAGGAATTTTTCTCCATTAAGCTCAATATGAATACTGATTTCCAGTACTGGAAGAGATGGAGTCAAAGGTGAGCAAAAGTTAACCCTTGGTGCACAAAGCTGGCCTGCACTGGCCAGACCAAAGCCTGGTGGGCAGTTTGAAAATAAGAGTGAAGTGGAGTTGGCCATGTTTGGAAAGAAAATCCAGGGTGAGCTTGTTTCTCTGGTCAGGAAGAAAGATGACTAGACTTTTTTTAAGGGAACTTGCCCAAGGACTACTTAGCATTGCTATTAGAAAAAAGAGAAAAATCAGACTGCAGTAAATCAAAGTCCATAGTCTGAAGTTCAGATACCCCTTAAGCCCACCCTTGTGGTACCACCAGAATTTTGTCATATCATACATCATGTTAACATCACCTTACTTTGGGAGAAGGACAAAGGTAAATGAAAAGGGAATCAGAGTAGGAATTTAAACTCCTTCCTCTAGAGTTATTACTCCAAACAAACAGGAACAACAGGTTGCAAAACTGCATAATTTTCTTTTCTGCAAACATGCAGATGTATGTATATTTGTATAATATATGATACACATATTTTAAAGATTTATACTAAAATATTAGTATTATATATTTTGTACTGTGCTGTGCTTAGTCGCTCGGGTTGTGTCCGACTCTTTGCAACCCCATGGCCTGTAGCCCGGCAGGCTCCTCTGCCCACAGGGACTCTCCAGGCAAGAATACTGTGGGTTGCCCTGCCTTCTTCCAAGAGATTTTCCCAACCCAGGGATGTAACCCGGGTCTCCCATATTACAGGCAGATTCTTTACTGTCTGAGTCACCAGGGAAGCCCAGTATGTATTTATAGATAATTATAAAATATTTTGTTTTCCTATGTTTATCAATATTTTCAAATATTTCTGCAATGGACAGCTGTATTTGTGGAATAAAATACTTTCAGAGTGAATGGAAGATTGACAACGGGTCTGTCTTTGACCAAACTCAGTTTCCCTTGAATTCTTTTTCACCTAGGCTTGATTTTTGAACTTTTGAATTGTCCAGTTTTAGCAAGAATCCTGCTAAGACAGTTTGACCAGTACCACCCCTACCTTTGATATCTGATCATCCTTGATACATAATTAGGTTCCTTATCCTCCACCATCCCTCAGGTGATGTCTGATCACTATAACCTGCCTTCAGCAATACTGTGAAATAGCTGCAGCCACAATCCCCCTTATTCCTGATGTCTCCTTTGGTAATTTTTCACCCACTGCCTGCCTCCCCACTCCTTGGCTGTAAGTACTAACTTGCTTATGCTATATTCAGAGATGAGCTCAACACCTCTCCCCCATTGCATGATCCCATGTTGTTGTTGCTTAGTCACTAAGTCATCTCCAACTCTTTTCAATCCTATGGACTGTAGCCTGCCAGGCTCCTCTGTCCATGGGATTCCACAGGAAAGAATACTGGAGTGGGTTGCCATTTCCTTCTCTAGTGCATCTTCCCAATCCAAAGATTGAACCTATGTCTCCTGCATTGGCAGGCGGATTCTTTACTGCTGAGCCACCTATACACCCACATATCTACTAAAATATTCTCCCCTTGAATAAGGTCTTCCTTATCAGCTTCACACTCTTCATGGGGTTCTCAAGGCAAGAATACTGAAGTGGTTTGCCATTCCCTTCTCCAGTGGACCACATTCTGTCAGACCTCTCCACCATGACCCTTCCATCCTGGGTGGCCCCACACAGCATGGCTTAGTTTCATTGAGTTAGACAAGGCTGTGGTCCATGTGATCAGATTGGCTAGTTTTCTGTGACTATGGTTTCAGTATGTCTGCCCTCTGAAACTCCAATACTTTGGCCACCTCATGCGAAGAGTTGACTCATTGGAAAAGACCCTGATGCTGGGAAGGATTGGGGGCAGGAGGAGAAGGGGACAGCAGAGGATGAGATGGCTGGATGGCATCACCGACTCAACGGACATGGGTTTGGGTGGACTTCGGGAGTTGGTGATGGACAGGGAAGCCTGGCGTGCTGCAATTCATGGGGTCACAAAGAGTAGGACACGACTGAGCGACTGAACTGAACTATCAGCTTCAGCAAGTATCACTAAATTATTTTTTATTCATAGCATCCAGATTGGAGAAGAAGAAATATATATATTTTAAACAGATGGTTTTTCTTTACTTCTTTGCCTTTCACTAGCAAAATTCTAAGAAAGCAGAATATGGATTAGTGATTCTGTCAAACAATATGCCTTTTTCCCTCCTATGCTGCCAGCCACACTTGAGTTTTTTTTAATCTTTTAGATATAAAACCAAGATGTCACAAGTAAGTAAATTAAGGTTTATTATATAATATATAAATGTTCATGGATAATTCTCTCTGTTAATGCACAAAAAGAAAATCTGAACTTGTTAACACCTTGTTCAAACTCCTTCAATAGTCACCCTTTAAGTTGGGGGTAAAGAACAAAGTCCCTCACCTGCCCTCCAAGGCCACATGTTACCTACATATACTGGCCCCTTTGACCCCACGTGGCTCCTCCTCACTTCTCTTTTTGTAAATGACATTTACCATGTTGTGACTGTCCAATTATCTAGACTCTTTGATAATCTGACAGTCCCCCCAGTGATGAAGGTACTGTGGATGGCTCTGTCTACATCATTAAAATAATGTCTGATTAGCTCAGACAACAGGATACTAAGCAGAGCATCAAAATTTATAGATAAATTGAAATTTTCATAAATATATCAGAAGTGTCACCTGTGGTGGAAGGTAATGGCATAAAGTATGATTTTTATTATTAAAACTGGAGCTATCTACAATGACTGATGTTTATAATTGTAGGGCCTACAATGCTCCATGGGACAACTGTATTCCTCATACATGTCCATGTCCACCATACACAGTAAACACTTAGCTTTGTCCTAAAGGAAATCCTTGGGTGGTATCAGGGGAATTTTAGTCCTTCATTCCTCCTTCTTCTGGCAAAAACATACACCTGTGTAACTGGTTGACTGTTCTGTCCAGAGAAATTAATATAAACTACAGTTTCTTGAGTTTGGGAAGTGAAGTCTTCAAAATGAATCACTGTGCAAAGAATTGCTGTCTGTATTATTGTCATTTCTGTGCTGTTGTAGGTTCTTCTACTCTAGAAAGCCTAAAGTATTGAAAGGATATCCACAATTTTCCATAAGTTATGGGTAAGAGAGAAATGATTTGTATAATAATAGCTATCCTTTGTATAAAAATTTAAAATAGTTTAATTTATAATAATTTTAGATTGGGTTCAAAAGATGTCCAAATAGCCAGATAGAGAAGAAAAAATTAGTGAATTAATTGTGTATTTTTGTGACTAAAAGTTAGATATGTAAAATAGCTATAAGAATTGTTCCCTTTAAATTAAATGCTTTATTGTTTTTTAACTATAAAAGATTTTATAAGGTAAATTTTGGTGAGCCAAAAAGTTAAATAATTTAAAATTAGGTTTAATGTTTCAGGTCATATGTTTCTTATGTAAGAAATCATTTTAATGATTCTGACAAAAAGAATCTCTCTGATTAATTAAATACTGATTAAAACTTTTAAGGTAAATGATTTAAATATTAATTCCTCTATTTATTCACCTACTTATGAGAATAATTTTAATATATATAATATAGAAATACATAGGTATTCAAATACAAATGAAAAAAATAATATATATGTATGTTAGGAAATATATATATATAAAATACGTTTTTACATATGAAAACATATGTTAGAAAATATATAGACAAAGTTTCTCCATTGTGATTTCTAGTATTTATCAACTAATACGTCCCCCATTGAATTTGTGGGATGATTCAATGGTAAAAAATCTGTCTGCAATGCAGGCAACAAGGGTTCAATCCTTGGGTTGGGAAGATACCCTGGAGTAGAAAATGGCAACCCACTCCAGTATTCTTGCATGGAGAATTCCATGGACAGAGGAGCCTGGCAGGCTGCAGTCCATGGAGTTGCAGAGTTGGACATGACTGTGAGGCTGAGCACTCATGAAAAGTACCCTCACACATATTAAATTTGATAGTTCTCAATTACTTATTGATTAGGATTGAACAAGGAAGGAAATTCCATATAAAAGTCTACTTAACTGAAATTATTGATGATCATTATTTATATTGCCTATATTCAAGATCCAATTTTTTGGCTGTTTTTGATTCCCTCTCAAAACTAAATATCCCACAACTGGTAGAGAGTAAAGTGCCCTCAGGTTAAATAAGCAGGATTTCTAAATAAGGTCTGTCCTAATCACCCTAATAACAAAGACAAAGCAATTTTAAATATGGAAATTTCTGATAGTACCAATATATTTATGATCAATACAAAATTTGTAAAGTAAAATTTAAAATTAAAGTCTGTTTTTCATACACAATGTCTATAGGAAAAGAAACTTTGAATAAAAAAAGGTTTTCAGGAAAGATAACCTCAGGGCACACCAGTTAAAACACTCACTCCTGAGTCTCTGAGCCTTTCTTTTTACAGCTTCCCATCGCTATCCAAAAGTTGAACATTCCTAAGAAAGCTTTTAAAAGCTGAAATGGCATAAACAGAAGAAGCTATTACCTTAGGACCCATCTTACTAACAGTTGGACAAAATAGATCAAGATAAAGTACAGATGTTCACAGACATAATACAGAGCTATGATGACTTGATGTTGATAAGATAAATATGGTTCCCTGAGGAAGGAGCTTGGTGGTGCCACTCTGGCTACTGGGGGTATGTGTTGTCTCTATAACTGCTTGTGCAAAATAAATGCTGAGCACTGCTTTTGCCTTTTTATTGGTAATAGCAAAATTCCTCTTCAGATCTCACTCAGTTGTTAATATAGTTTTTTCACACAAGAGAAGTGGCAGTAAAGCAAACTTTTGAATATGGGGGCATATCTGTATTTCCTCTTTGGTCTTTCTTGGATACTGCCTCTCTCAGATACTTCCTTGTCAGCTCTTCTTTGGGTTGTCTTTCCTATATTATCCATCTATGTCTCTGATATTTTCCATCTATTACCACCTCTCTGCTGTTTTCCTTTCATCAATATATTCTGCCTTCCCACTTTTCCTGTTTCCCTTCTCCTCTCAACTCCTTCCTCTCCCATTGTTTGAAAACTTTCATTAAAATGTTCCAGAGACAGCAAAAGAGATGCAGATGTATAGAATAGTCTTTTGGACTCTATGGGAGAGGGCAAGGGTGGGATGATATGGGAGAATGGCATTGAAACATGTAAATTATCATATGTGAAATCAATTGCCAGCCCAGGTTTGATGCATGATACAGGGTGCTCAGGCTGCTGCACCAGGATGACCCAGAGAGATGGAATTGGGAGGGAGGTGGGAGGGGGGTTTTAGAAGGGGAACACATGTATACCCATGGTGAATTCATGTCAATGTATGGCAAAACCAACACAATAATGTAAAGAATAATAAATAAATAAATAAAATTTAAAAATAAATAAACGAAACTGGAGCCCATTATCCAGAGTGAAGTAAGCCAGAAGCAAAAACAACAATACAGTATATTAACACATATATATGGAATTTAGAAAGACAGTAATGAGAACCCAACATGGGAGACAACAAAAGGAACGCAGATGTATAGAATAGACTTGTGGACTTTGTGGATGAGGGTAAGGGTGGGATGAGATGGGAGAAGGGCATTGAAGCATGTTAATTGTCATGTGTCTAATCAATCGCCAGCCCAGGATTGATGCTCGGGACTGGTGCAGCGAGAATTCCCGGGGGGGAGGGAGGAGGGAGGGGGGACCCGGAGGGGAAGCACATGTAAACCCATGGTGATATCATAACAATGTATGGCTAAAACAATAATAAAAATTAAAAAAAATAAAAAATAAAAAAAAATAAAAATAAATAAAATCATTACAGATTAAAAAAGTGTTCTAGAGAAAAAAGAAAATGCTGCAAGTGTCTAGGAAAAGTACAGAAATGCTAATGGTTCTTTACCTTTCTTGGGGGATACTCCATACCCTTCCACCCACTTGTTTCTCATTCACTTCTTAACTATTGTCTGGCCTCAACTCAATCACAAAATGCAAACTGCTCTCACTAAAGCCACTAAAAATCCCTTAATTTTCACACTCAATGAAACCTGATCATCCTTTGTCCTATTAGACCATTTATTTTGGCATTTGACATGTCCTTCTGTCCTTCTTGTAGTTCTTTTTTAGTATCTTTTCTCTCTTTAAGTTCACAACACTCGGCTTTCCAGTTTTCTTCCTGCTTTTCAGCTTAGAATTCTTTTCTGGTCTCTCCCTAGTCTTTCTGTGTTGTGAACCAGGACTCCTGGTTACCATAGGAAATAAGTTAATTGAATGGAAATGGCTCTAACAGAAATGCAAGAGAGAATGGAGAAAGTGGGTGAAAAAACGATCTGGAACAGAAGGAAGGACGCAAAGGAGCCAATCGACGGCCAAAATCATGTCCCAATACCAGCTCAATGAGATCTGTTGTCATTACCGTTGAATCTAGAAAGCCAGCTGACACAATGCCATGGCCTTGGATGCAGGATGCGTTTGCTGGAGTCTTGATATCGCTATCTTTGCAACCAACATTCTCTTTTGTCCCTGTACCTTTTCTCTTTATTTCCATATTCTAAATGGAGGTTTTGTGGATTTGGTTTGCCAAATCTAGATCAAGTTCCCTCACTCTGTGTGCAACAGGAAAGGAAAAGTCAGATTCTAGCTCTGTTGGCTTCTTTTTTAAAATTAATTTTTATTGGTATATACTTGATTTATGATGTTGTTTTAGTTTCTGCTGTACAGCAAAGTGAATCAGTTATACATATACATACACATATACCTAGTCTTTTTAAATTCTATTCCCAAATAGGTAATTATGGTCATCATCTTTTGGCTTCTTGAATGGGTGATACCTCTTTCAGCCACTAAGACTATATGGCAGAAAAAGCGATCAGATGTTGGCTATCAAATATATGCTGGGTATCCACTGTGCAACCTCTTTAACACAACTTCCTCAAGTTTCTTTCCATGTCCTTCTTTGTGCACACTCTTCAATCAATAGGTTAATAAATATGCCTTCAGCTACTCCCCAAACTCCTAAGACACTACTTATATTAAGGTATGCTGCTGCTAAGTCGCTTCAGTCGTGTCCGACTCTGTGTGATCCCACAGACAGCAGCCCACCAGGCTCCCTCATCCCTGGGATTCTCCAGGCAAGAACACTGGAGTGGGTTGCAATTTCCTTCTCCAATGCATGAAAGTAAAAAGGGAAAGTGAAGTCTCTCAGTTGTGTCCAACTCTTAGCGACCCCTTGGACTGCAGCCTACCAGGCTTCTCCATCCATGGGATTTTCCACCCCACTTGAGTGGGGTGCCATTGCCCTCTCCGAATATTAAGGTATAGTAGACTCATTTACTAAGTACATCTCCTCTTAATGTCCAGAGGATGCTCGCTCCACAAACTGGCCACTGCATCTGAGATCCTGATTTCGATTTTTGATGACTATCTAGTCAATCACCGCATACCTCCTCTCTCCTTCACTAACCCCCTCTTTCATATCAAATGTCATCAGGTCCTAGTGACTGCACTTTGAATTCTTTTGCATCTGTCTCTTTGTCTCTCTCATAACTACCAAAGTTTATTGCCAACGGACTAGACACTATATATGCATTTGAGTCACTTGTGGAGTATTTTTTAAAGTACAGATTGTTAGAACTCCATCTTGATCCACTGAATTAATTTCTACAGTAATATCTCACAATATATATCCTGCATAAAAAGCTCCACAAACAATTCTGATGGATAATCTGGTTAGAAATCCCCTGGACAATAGCAACATTTCCTGATGAGTATCCCTGACCCCAGCTTCTCCTCCATGACATCTATTTTCTGCACTAATGAAAAACTAAGTTAAAATACTCCAGTGTCTTTGCCTATCTTGAAAACTTTCAGTACATATGTATTACCTGAGGCAAAGAGTTGAAGATCCTTCACATGGTATTCAATTCATTTTATAATCCTGCTTCTTTTAAACATCTATTCCTTGTCTGATAATCCATGTCCCAGACTCAGAATTTCCCTACCACAGTCTATCAAGTCCCCACAAATTTAGAAAATGGTTAGAATGTCTCTTTTATGTAAATCTCTTAATTTCAGCACATTATTTGAACTGAAATTATTATGCTGATTGGCATCTCTTCAGATCCCCCAAATAGTTTATTATAGCAATATTTTATGAAATTAAAAGGTCATTCTGGTAGAAGTATGATTTACTTTGACTCCACTTTCCAAGCTTTCAGTTCATAAAACCATAGTGAATGTTCTTTCTACATTTTTTTGCATTTTATTTCAGGAGACTTCCAGTGAAGATATGGAAAAGGAAAATATTTCATTGCTGACAGAGTTTGTTCTCACAGGACTTCAGTATCAACCACAGTGGCAAATCCCCTTGTTCCTGGTGTTCTTGGTGATATACCTCATCACCATTGTGGGGAACCTTGGTCTTATTGCTCTCATCTGGAATGACTCTCAACTTCACATCCCCATGTACTTATTCCTTGGGAGTTTGGCACTTGTGGATACTTCCATATCATCCACACTGACCCCCAAAATGCTGGTCAATTTCTTCATCAAAAGCAAGACGATATCTCTCTCTGAATGCATGGTACAATTTTTTTCCTTTACAGTCAGTGCAACCACAGAATGCTTTCTCTTGGCAAGTATGGCATATGATCGCTATGTGGCCATATGCAACCCTTTACTTTATCCAGTGATTATGACAAATAGACTATGCATGCAACTGTTGGTCTCATCATTTGTAAGTGGTGTTCTTCATGCCTTTATTCATATAGGTTTTTTATTTAGATTAACCTTCTGCAGTTACAACACAATACATAACTTTTACTGTGATATTATGCCACTGTTCAAAATTTCTTGTACTGACCCTTTTATTAATATTCTGATGGTTTTTATTTTCTCTGGTTCAATACAGGTGTTCACCATTCTGATTGTGCTTATTTCTTATACACTAGTTCTCTTTACAATCTTAAAAAAGAAGTCTGTTCAAGGTATAAGAAAGGCCTTCTCCACCTGTGGAGCCCACCTCCTCTCTGTCTCTTTATACTATGGGCCTCTTCTCTTCATGTATATTCGTCCTGGATCCACAAAATCAGATGATCAAGATATGATGGACTCTCTCTTTTACACTGTCATAATCCCCTTGTTAAATCCAATTATCTATAGCCTGAGAAATAAGAAAGTCATAGACTCACTGATGAAAATGTTAAAGAGGAATATTTAGGTCTCATAATATCTGTTCTCTTTCCATTAAAACAGTCACAAAACTGCAGATCAAGTTTTGTTATGTGTTGACTAGTGTTCAGTTTTTTTGTAGTTATAACTGTCTTTATTTTAATGAGCTAAGATTTTAGTTTCTAATAAATTCCTTAAAATGTGTATATCTTTTTCAAAAACACAAAGAATTTTAAGTGTTCATATCATACTAAAATAACTAAAGCAGAAAACACATGAAAAAATTTTACATGCTTGTATATTCTCCAGTGTGGTTTTATAAATGAATTTATTAAGTATATTTTAAGCACTAAAATAGTGCTATACCTCTGAAAATTACTTGAGCACGATGTCTTTGATACAATACAGCTGTATGAAAGTGAAAGTGAAAATCAGTTGCTCAGTTGTATCCCACTCTTTGCAACCCCAAGGAATGCAGCCTGTCAGGCTCCTCTGTCCATGGAATTCTCCTAGCAAGAACACTGGAGTGGGTAGCCACTTCCTTCTTCCATTCTCAAGGGGATCTTCCCAACCCAGGGATCAAACCCAGTTTCCCATGTTGCACGTGGATTCTTTAGTTGCATGTGGATTTTTTACCTTATGAGCCACCAGGGAAGCCTGATATATACAATATAACTGTATAGCCTGGAGACATATATCACATTTAAATCCACAATAGAGGTGGGTTTGTGTTTGAATGAACAGAGGCAAAACTCAGGAATTCTGCTAGCCCTCAAAAGTCTTTTATTCCACTTTATTTGAAACACGTTGAATCTCACTTCTTGTGGGGACCAATTCACCAATTTCACCAATTCGAACCTAATCAGGAACACCCTCACAGAAATACCCCAAATAATGTTTAAGTAGATATCTGGACAGCCCATGGATTAGTTGACACATAAAATTAACAATTACAAGTTCATTTGCTGTCAACTTAGTGCCCATATACATATCTTAAAATTATATTCTATTTCTAAATAATGATAATAACAAGGAATAATTCCACCTAACATGATACAACTCTGCTGTGTACAATCGAAAATGTATTACCTCTTCCCAAGAATGAAGGTAAAATCTTTTGAGTGAAGTCATTGTCTTTGATATTCGGTAATACAATGTCAAATTAACAACACTTAATTATGATAATATAAAGTCAGTACATCTTATGTCTCATGATAAGGGAATAAGAATGAAAAGAAAACAAAGACAAGTGCTATACAGACACAAATGTATTCATATCAAACTAAGAGGGAAATCTCTTGGCAATTACAGTCCTCTGTAACTGGATGTGTGATTGTTGTTGGTATTTTAACTGACTTCTTTTCTACCCATTCTGTGCTCTCTTTGCCTTCAGCAAGCACCTGACTCAGGCAGTCAGTGTTCTTCACTTGGTAGAATAACCCAAACTTCTAAAGAGTCTGGGCCGTTAGAACTACTGTGTGGTTTGGCCTCAAAGTTTTTCATTGACCTTGACCATGGGAATAACAATGCTAAGAGATACCCTAGAGGGTGTTGTGTATTCCAGACATACTCTTTATTACCTTTTTGTGGAGGAGTCCAGTTTCCTCTTGTTACTTGCCATCAATCACCTCACCCAACATAGCAACTCACTTCTTTGTCTCATGATTCAAAGAAATATAAAGTCAAAGGGACTGAGTGGTAGTCTACTTTCAGATCAATGGAAGAACTGTTGTCTGTCTTGGTGGAGGCAGGCTGTCCCACTAGAAGGTTTTCCCTTTCTGAATGTCACAGAGAGGAGCTGCATGCAGCAGCTGTCCACTTGGTGATGGTGCCCACATACCATGCAGAACCATCTGTAAGTCAGGCCCCAGACTTCTCGGTCAACTAATTATAAGAACACAGGACCCATCTGAGACACAGAAGCCTTTGCGGTAGGATTGGAGGCCAATAGCATTGGAACCACTTCTTCAAGTAACTTATTTGTGCCTTCAGGGCCTTTCCTGCTTGATCAAGTATATGCTGTTTCTATTTGATGAAGGAATGCTTCTGTGTACGCTGAAATTTATGGTTAGTGGGTCATATAACATCCAGTCTGTCAAGGGTAGTTCCAGTATCATGGCAAATTGGTGGTCCATGGTTAAACTTTTTTTTTTTTTAACCAAGGGTAACTATCATGCCTACAACAGCTGTTTCCCTATAGTAGAGTAGTTATCGACAGAGGATGGCAGTGCTTTGCTCAAAATTCTAAGGGCTTGCATTTTGATTCACCTTCAGAGCCTGATTAAAGGCTCCAAGCAGCTGCCACTGTTGATTCAGGCTCCACTGGATCTATTGGATATGGCCGGAGAGGCAGAACAGCATGTACAACAGCCTACACATGGTACAAAGCCTTCTTCTGCTCTGAGCGCCACTCAAAACTAGCACTTGGTAATGGGCTGGAATAACACACCCAAATAATGATAATACTGCCTCCACAATTCGCAGAGGCATGTTATGTGTTGTGCCTCTCTTTTTCAGCAAGGGCCAGATGTAACAACTTATCCTTAACCTTAGAATTTTTTTTTTTTTGACAAGCTCTCTATCACTGGAAACCTACGAATTTCACTGATATAGAAGATCCCTGAATCATTGTTATATTTATTTTCTATCCCTGTTCTGCAAGTGGCTTCATAATAAATACTATTTCTTACTCACTAAGACCAATAAGCACAATGTCATTCAGGTAACAGACTAAAATGATATAATATTTACAAATCATATGTTTGATAGAAGACTTGTATCCAGAATAGATGAAACAGTCCCAATACTCATAATAAAAACAAATAAAATCAACCTAAATGGGTAAAATATTTGAACAAACACTCCACCAAAAATGTTATAGAGATGTCAAAGAAAGATGCAAAAAGACACTCTATAAAAATTAGTTACTAGGGAAATGCAAATGAAAGTACAAGAAGCTATTACTTATCAAAATGACTAAAATTGAAAAAACCATCCAAACTAGAGGCAGTAATACAGGTATTTGTGATCAAGGATAGACAACCAAATAAGTTAGGAAATAATTAATCAAAATTAAAGAGGCCAACTGTTGGTTATGTTGAAGCTATCACTGCACATCATATTCCCCACTCTATTCCTCTGTGCGTTTTTCACATGATTCCTCACTTCTATGGTATTTTTCCCCTCTATTTTGGCTTTCACCAGCAAAATTCTAAGGAAGCAGATCAATAAGCCTACAATGCTGTTTGCTTCCCCTCATCTAGCCATCCAAGACCCAAGTGGAGGTTAAGCATTTTCTTTTGTTACTCAGATAGCACATCACATAATAAAAAATAAATAAGTTAACTTTTGTTTATCTGAATGAATTACACTGACAACTTTCTCTGCTAATGCAAAAAAATAAAATCTGATCATCATACCACCATCTCAAAATCCCATAATAGTTTTCCTTTAAATTGGGATATAGAACAAAGTCTCTGACTTGGCCTCCAAGTTCCTGTGTTACCCACATAAGCTGGCCTCCCTGACCCCATTTGGCTCTTCATGCATCCCTCTTTTCAGATACATTTACAATGTTGTGCTTCTCTAATTATCTAGGCTCTCTGGTAAACTATAGTCCCTCCAATGGTGAAGGTCCTGTGGACTGCACCTGTCCATAAGCTTCACCTGTTATAAATGAAGATGCGCAGGTCCTAGCCCTGATCTATTGAAACAGAATTTGCATTTTATCTAAACCTCCAGGAGACTCACAGCCATTAAAGTTTGAGAACTACTGATATAGGTCACCTCTCACTGTGGTCTTTTGTTTTGTTTTTCCTTTACTCCTTCCCCAGACCTTTGTTTAAAAAGCTTTCTCATCATATTTCAGCTTAAAGTTGGGAGTTAAGTATGTGTTTGGAACGTGAGCTACAGTTTGTTTGAGGAGAACACATTTACTTGGGGTCATGTCTTGACAGGAATCTAGATTCTAAGACCATACTGATCAAAGCACTCAGAGCATCAACATTTATTGACAAACCAGAGATGCATACACATGTCAGAAGTGTCATCTGCGGTTGTAAGTGGTGACATAAAATGTAATTTCTATCATTAAAACCAGAACTGTCTACTATGACTGATGTTCATTATTTCAGAGACTGTGATGCCCCATGGAACAACTACGGATTTCTCATACATGACCAAATTCACAATGCCCAGGAGAACAGTTGAGCTTTGGCCAAAAGTTAATCAGTGGTTATTATCAGGGGAACATTAGTCCTTCATTCCTTCTGCTTCTGGAAGAAGCACACAGTTGTACAACTGGTTAACTCATGTGTTCAAAACAAATTTATATAAAGTTATGTAAATAACATTTTCCTGAACTTAGATAATGAAGCTTCCAAAATGCAATAGTGTTCAAAGAACTGTCACCTGCATTACTGTCACTGCAGTACTCTTAGATTAATTTTTTGCTTCAGAAAGCCCGAACACTGAAAGGATCTCAACAATTTCTAATAGATATAGGTAAAAGAGAGTGATTTTTCTAATATTCATAATTTTTTTAATGGAAGGTTAAAATACTGTTAAATTTATAATAATTTTGATTTGACTTACAAGATGTCGAAACTGTCAGTTGAAAAATGGAAAAAAACAGTGAATAATCTGTGTATTTTATTTTTGAGAGTAAAATCTGGATGAGCAAAATAGCTCTAAGAGCATAATATACTCTTTAAATATTTAATCAGGGTGCTCACTCTCACTACTACTATTCAACATAGTTTTGGCCACACCAATCAGAGCAGAAAAAGAAATAAAAGGAATCCAGATTGGAAAAGAAGAAGTAAAACTCTGTTTGCAGATGACATGATCCTCTACATAAAAACTCTAAAGACTTCACCAGAAAATTACTAGAGCTAATCAATGAATATAGTAAAGTTGCAGGATATAAAATTAACACACAGAAATCTCTTGCATTCCTATACAATAACAATGAGAAAACAGAAAGAGAAATTAAGGAAACAGTTCCATTCACCATTGCAATGAAAACAATAAAATACTTAGAAATATATCTACCTGAAGAAACAAAAGACCTATATACAGAAAACTATAAAACACTGATGAAAGAAATCAAAGAGGACACAAATAGATGGAGAAATATACCGTGTTCATGGATTGGAAGAATCAATATAGTGAAAATGAGTATACTACCCAGAGCAATCTATAGATACAATTCAACCCCTATCAAGTTATCAACGGTATTTTTCACAGACTAGACCAAATAATTTCACAATTTGTAGGGAAATATAAAAAACCTTGAATAGCCAAAGCAATCTTGAGAAAGAAGAATGGAACTGGAAGAATCAACCTGCCTGACTTCAGGCTATACTACAAAGCCACAGTCATCAAGACAGTATGGTACTGGCACAAAGACAGAAATATAGATCAGTGGAACAAAATAGAAAGCCCAGAGATAAATCCACGCATCTATGGACACCTTATCTTTGACAAAGGAGGCAAGAATATACAATGGAGAAAAGATAATCTCTTTAACAAGTGGTGCTGGGAAAACTGGTCAACCACTTGTAAAAGAATGAAACTAGAAGACTTTCTAACACTATACACAAAAATAAACTCAAAATGGATCAAAGATCTAAATGTAAGACCAGAAACTATAAAACTCCTAGAGGAAAACATAGGCAAAACACTCTCGGACACAAATCACAGCAGGATCCTCTATCACCCACCTCCCAGGGTAGTGGAAATAAAAACAAAAATAAGCAAATGGGACCTAATTAAAGTTAAAAGCTTTTGCACAATGAAGGAAACTATAAGCTAGGTGAAAAGACAGCCTTCAGAATGGGAGAAAATAATAGCAAATGAAGCAACTGACAATGAATTAATCGCACAAATATACAAGCAACTCCTGCAGCTCAATTCTAGAAAAATAAACAACTCAATAAAAAAATGGGCCAAAGAACTAAACAGACATTTCTCCAAATAAGGCATACAGATGGCTAACAAACACATGAAAAGGTGGTCAACATCACTCATTATCAGAGAAATGCAAATCGAAACCACAGTGAGGTACCATCTTACACTGGTCAGAATGGCTGTTATCCAAAAATCTACAAACAATAAATTCTGGAGAGGGTGTGGAGAAAAGGGAACCCTCTTACACTGTTGGTGGGAATGTAAACTAGTACAGCCACTATGGAGAACAGTGTGGAGATTCCTTAAAAAATTGGAAATAGAACTGCCATATGACCCAGCAATCCCACTGCTGGGCATACATACTGAGGAAACCAGAATTGAAAGAGACACGGGTACTCCAATATTCATCACAGCACTGTTTATAATAGCCAGGACATGGAAGCAACTTAGATGTCCATCAGCAGACAAATGGATAAGAAAGCTGTGGTACGTATACACAATGGAATATTCCGTTCAGTTCAGTCACTCAGTTGTGTCTGACCCTTTGTAATCCCATGATCCACAGCATGCCAGGCTTCCCTGTCCATCACCAAATCCTGAAGTCCACCAAAACCCATGTCCATCGACTCGGTGATGCCATCCAGCCATCTCATCCTCTGTTGTCCCCTTCTCCTCCTGTCCTCAATCTTTCCCAGCATCAGGGTCTTTTCCAATGAGTCAGCTCTTCATATCAGGTGGCCAAAGTACTGGAGTTTCAGCTTCAACATCAGTCCTATCAGTGGACACCCAGGACTGGTTTCCTTTAGGAAGGACTGGTTGGATCTCCTTGGATTCAAGGGACTCTCAAGAGTCTTCTCCAACACCACAGTTCAAAAGCATCAATTCTTCGGCACTCAGCTTTCGTTATAGTCCAACTCTCACATTCATACATGACTACTGGAAAAATCATAGCCTTGACTAGATGGGCTTTGTTGGCAAAGTAATGTCTCTGCTTTTTAATATGCTGTCTAGGTTGGTCATAACTTTCCTCCCAAAGAGTAAGCGTCTTTCAATTTCATGGCTGCAATCACCATCTGCAGTGATTTTGGAGCCCAGAAAAATAAAGTCAGCCACTGTTTCCACTGTTTCCCCATCTATTTCCCATGAAGTGATGGGACCAGATGCCATGATCTTAGTTTTCTGAGTGTTGAGCTTTAAGTCAACTTTTTCACTCTCCTTTTTCACTTTCATCAAGAGGCTCTTTAGTTCTTCATTTTCTGCCATAAAGGTGGTGTCATCTGCATATCCGAGGTTATTGATATTTCTTCTGGCAATCTTGATTCCAGCTTGTGCTTCCTCCAGCCCAGCATTACTCATGATGTACTCTGCGTACAAGTTAAATAAGCAGGGTGACAATATACAGCCTTGGTGTACTCCTTTTCCTACTTGGATCCAGTCTGTTGTTCTATGTCCAGTTCTAACTGTTGCTTCTTGACCTACATACAGTTTCTCAAGAGGCAGGTCAGGTGGTCTGGTGTTTCTATCTCTTTCAGAATTTTCCACAATTTATTGTGATCCACACTGTCAAAGGCTTTGGCATAGTTAATGAAGCAGAAATAGATGTGTTTCTGGAACTCTCTTGCTTTTTCGATGATCCAGCAGATGTTGGCAATTTGATCTCTCGTTCCTCTGCCTTTTCTAAAACCAGCTTGAACATCTGGAATTCACAGTTCACATATTGCTGAAGCCTGGCTTGGAGAATTTTGAGCACTACTTTACTAGGATGTGAGATGAGTGCAATTGTGCGGTAGTTTAAGCATTCTTTGGCATTGCCTTTTTTTGGGACTGGAATGAAAACTGACCTTTTCCAGTCTTGTGGCGACTGCTGAGTTTTCCAAATTTGCTGGCATATTGAGTGCAGCACTTTCACAGCATCATCTTTTAGGATTTGAAACAGCGCAACTGGAATTCCATCACCTCTACTAGCTTTGTTTGCAGTGATACTTCCTAAGGCCCACTTGATTTCACATTCCAGGATGTCTTGCTCTAGGTGAGTGATCACATCATCATGATTATCTGGGTTGTGATGATCTCTTGTATAGTTCTTCTGTGTATTCTTGCCACCTCTTCGTAATATCTTCTGCTTCTGTTAGGTCCCTACCATTTCTGTCCTTTATTGAGCCCATCTTTGCATGATATGTTCCCCCATGGTATGTCTAATTTTTTTGAAATCTCTCTAGTCTTTCTCATTTTATTGTTTTCCTCTATTTTTTTTCATTGATCTCTGAGGAAGGCTTTCTTATCTCTCCTTGCTATTCTTTGGAACTCTGTATTCAATGGGTATATCTTTCCTTTTCTCCTTTACTTTTCGCTTCCCTTCTTTTCACAGCTATTTGTAATGGAATATTACTCAGCTATTAAAAAGAACACATTTGAATCAGTTCTAATGAGGTGGATGAAACTTGAGCCTTTATAAGAGTGAAGTAAGTCAGAAGGAAAAACACCTATACAGTATACCAATGCATATATATAGAATTTATCAAGATGGTACCTATAACCCTATATAAAAGACAGCAAAAGAGACACAGATGTATAGAACAGTCTTTTGGACTCTGTGGGTGAAGGCGAGGGTGGGATGATCTGAGAGAATGGCATTGAAACATGTATATTATCATATGTGAAACAGATCAACAATCCAGGTTCTACGCATGAGTCAGGGTGCTTAGGGCTGGTGTACTGGGATGACCCAGAGGGATGGGATATGGAGGGAGGTGGGAGGGGCATTCAGAATGGGGAATACATGTACACCTATGGCTGGTTCGTGTCAATGTATGGCAAAAACCACTAAAATATTGTAAAGTAATTAGCCTCCAGTTAAAATAAATTAAAAAAATAAATATTTAATCACCTGGTTAGCATAATTATAATGACCCTATAGAACAAATTTTGGTGAACTAGAACTTCAAAGAAATGAATGAGTTTAATTAGGTAATAATGTTTTCTGGATAAGAAATCTTTCTGACAATTGTGTTCAAAATATTTATTTGACTTTATTACCCACATTCTCCAATTAAATTTTAACCTAAATCACTTAAATAGTAATCTCTATTCTTTCACCCACGTCTGACAATAATTTTGTTATATATACATGTATACACACAGACAGAAAAATGCAGAAAATGTTTCTCCAGTGCTTTTCTCAGATTTATGGCTTAATAAGTACCTACATATGAAATTGAGAATTTTTTTTAATGTTTAGTGATTTGGAATTGAGTGGAAGGTTGTTTACTTGAAATAAATGTACATTTAACAACTTCAATTATTATCATTGGGTATTTATATTGCCTTTATTCGGTTTCAGTCTTTGCTCAATTTTATTCCACTAATAAAACCTGCAGAAAAGCAAAGGCTGTGCATGTATACCAGAAAGATTTCTAGAGATAGTTAGCTTTAATCACAATAATAACAAAGTAAAAGCATCTTTTAAAAGTGAAAATAACTTTGAGGCAATGCTAGTATATTTATAGACAAAAGGTAAAATTACAAGGAAAGTCACTAATTCATACACAACTTCCATAGGAAAACAAACTTGGAATTTTGAGTAAAAGAACAAACAAATGTTTCCTTGTGCTGACAATCTTAGTTGAAACCAGAACTGATAAGATATTTATCTCCCAAACCACTGAGACTTTCCTCTTAATCTTCACCTCTTCTTTGATGCTTCCTTTCTTCTCTGATACTTCCTTTCTTCATTGCTGGTGAGTGTCTTTCCTACACTCACCATCTATGTTCCTTAGCCTCTTCCTGTTTTTTGTTGTTCCCTGTTTTCATCCACTCAAATTTCCCATTCCACTTCTCTACCCACTCTCTTCTCAATTCCCTTCTCTCTCTCTCTTGAAAACTTTCATAATATTGTTCTATAAGTAAAAAAAAAATTGCGTTTGCCTGTGGGTGATAAACAAATGTCAACTATTGTCCACATCTTACATACTTTACTTCATTCTCTTCACTGCTGTGCCACTTGCCTCCCATTCCCTTCTCATTATTCTCTGACCTCAACTCTATCCTTAAATGGAGACTGCTCTCACTGAAAATCTCTTAATTTTCACACTCAGTGACTTCTGTTCACTCCTTACTCTCCCAGAGCAGTTATTTCGCTTTGTCCTTCTTGAGTATATTCCTCTCTTTAAGTTCCCAACACTCAGCTTTCCAATTCCCACATTCTCTGTTCACTCTGCTCAGTATCTTTTTCTTGTCTTTCCTTTTCTCGTCCCGTGTGAGACAGAGCTCTTGGTTGCAAGATGAAATGAGTTAACTGAATGAAAACTGGCTTAAACACAGAAATGTTAAGGGAGTTGGAGAAACCCACTAGAGAAATTGGCAAGACACAAAGAAAGAAGTCAGTCAACAGCCAAAATTATGTCCCAGCTCTAGCTGAATAAGATCACTTGTCATTGCTGCTGAACATGAATTCCACAACTCACACTATCGATGTCACTGCTATGGGCACAGGACTCATGTTCTGGTTCCTCAGTTGATTTTGCAACCAAAGCAACCAAAATTCTCTTTGTGCCACATTTGACCTCTTTCTCCCCTCTCCATATCCCAAATCCAGGGAAAACGAGTTCCCCGTCCCCAGCTATACCAAGTCCCCTCCCTCTAAGTGCCATGGAGATGGGAAATTTAACTTCCAGAAACTTTGGCTTCTAGAAAGGATGAGAGCTTTATTCTGCCACCAAGACTCATTTGGTAGAAAAGAGAATCAGATGTCATCCATCCAATAAATGATGTATATTCATCTTTAATCTCTTTATATAACTTCAAGTTTATTTTCATTCTTTCCTTTTTTTTTTACCTTATGCACACTGTTCAATGTATCAGCCATAGTAACTGCTTTCATTCACCTCAATGACACCCAAGTCATTATTTCTATTAAATGTGTGTAGAATCACACTGCTAAGTTTATCTCACCAAGTGTTCAGAAAATGCCCCTTGCAAAAACTAGCTACTGCATCTGAGTTTGCAGACTCAGTTTTTATTTTATTTTTTTCATAATCAGTTTTTTTTAAATTTATTTATTCCTTTACATTATCGTGTTGGTTTGCAATACATTGACATGAATCCACCATGGGTATACAGGTGTTCCCCTTCCAGAACCCACCTCCCACCTCCCTCCTGATTCCATCCCTCTGGGTCATCTCGGTGCACCAGCCCTGAGCACCCTGTATCAGGCATCAAACCTGGGCTGGCTATTCATTTCACATATGATATGAATTTACATGTTTCAATGCTGTTCTCCCATATCATCCCACACTTGCTCTCTCCCATAGAGTCCAAAAGATTGTACTATACATGTGCATCTCTTTTGCTGTCAGATTCAGTTTTTAATGCCCACCTAACTAGTCACCAAGTGACTCTCTTACTAACCACTCCTTCACATTTAATCTTTTACCAAGTCTCATTGACTCTATAATCAGATTTATTTTTATTAAATTTATTTATTTATTTATTTTTTGCTGTCCTGGTTCTTTGTTGCTGTCTAAATTTTTCTCTAGTTGCAGAGAACAGAGGCTCCTCTGTAGTTGCAGCATGTGGGCTTCTCATTGAGGTGGCTTTGGTAGCTGTGGCGCCTAGCCTCAGTAGCTGTGGTTCCCAGGTTCTAGAACACAGGCCCAATAGTGGTGGATCATGGGCTTGGTTACTCGGTGGAACATGGTATCTTCCCAGTCCAAGGATTAAACCCAGCTCTTCTGCATTGGCAGGTAGATTCTTTACCACTGATCCACCAGGATAGCCCTGATTTATTTTGATCTATGTCTCTGTCAGATGTTCAAAATGGATTTAGAAAAGGCAGAGGAACCAGAGATCAAATTGCCAACATCAGTTGGATCATCAAAAAAGCAAGCAAGTTCCAGAAAAACATCTACTTCTGCTTTATTGACTATGCCAAAGCCTTTGACTGTGTGGGTCACAATAAACTTAAAAATTCTTAAAGACATGGGAATACTAGACCACCTGACCTGCCTCTTGATAAACCTGTATGCAGGTCAGGAAGCAACAGTTAGAACTGGACATGGAATAACAGACTGGTTCCAAATCAGAAAAGGAGTACATCAAGGCTATATATTGCCATCCTGCTTACTTAACTTATATGCAGAGTACATCATGAGAAATGCTGAACTGGATGAAGCAAAAGCTGGAATCAAGATTGCCAAGAGAAAGATCAACAACTTCAGATATGCAGATGACACCACCCTCATGACAGAAAGTGCAGAAGAACTAAAGAGCCTCTTGATGAAAGTGAAAGAGGAGAGTGAAAAAGTTGGCTTAAAGCTCAACATTCAGAAAACTAAGATCATGTCATCTGGTCCCATCACTTCATGGAAAATAGATGGGGAAACAATGGAAACAGTGTCAGACTTTATTTTGGGGGGCTCCAAAATCACTGCAGATGGTGATTGCAGCCATGAAATTAAAAGACGCTTGCTCCTTGGAAGAAAAGTTATGACCAACCTAGAGAGCACATTAAAAAGCAGAGACATTATTTTGCCAACAAAGGTCTGTGTTGTCAAAGCTATGGTTTTTCCAGTAGTCATGTATATATGTGAGAGTTGGACTATAAAGAAGGCTGAGTGCCAAAGAATTGACGCTTTTGAACTGTGGCCCTTGAGAGTCACATGGACAGCAAGGAGATCCAACCAGTACATCCTAAGGGAAATCATTTCTGAATATTCATTGGAAGGACTGATGCTAAAGCTGAGACTCCAATACTTTGGCCATCTGATGCGAAAAATTGACTCATCTGCAAAACCCTGATGCTGGGAAAGATTGAGGGTGGGAGGAGAAGGGGACGACAGAGGATGAGATGGTTGTATGGCATCACCGAGTCAATAGACATGAGTTTGAGTAAACCCCGAGAGTTGGTGATGACAGGGAGGCCTGGCGTGATTGCAATTCATGGGGTTGCAAAGAGTTGGACATGACTCTGTGACTGAACTGAACTGAACTGACATCTCTGTCTTCTCCTTCATCACACCAATCACATCACACATGAACAAGGACTTCACATACTTTTAATCACCTGGGGAGCATTGAAAAACGCATGTTATTTGACCACATTCATGATCTGTCTAATCAATTTCAAAAATAGTATCTCAGACAATATTCTGCATGAAAACTACCCCAAACAATTTGGACATGTAGTCTAGTTTGGGAATAACTGGACAAGAGTCATACCTTACTAAAGAGTATTTATGACACAAGATTATTCTTCCTACATTCTGTTTTCTACAACCAAATATGTAATTTAAAAACCAACCTTTGATGACATGCCACATCTTAAAAGTTTTCAGTGCTTGCCTATTGCTTGATGAATAAAATTGAAGATTATTCATATGATATCCAATTCACTTGATAACCTAGGCCTTTCTAACATTTTTAAAACCATCACACTCAATAGTTTCCCTACAAATTTGTTCATGTTCAGAATTTCTTTTTTCTAAATAGGTTTATTTCTGTACATATTTTGAACTGAAATAATCACACTTTCCAAACATAACAATTTTCCCCAATACTTTTCACATATTAAAGTAAGAGTAAATAAAATCGTATTCAGGCTAGTTTATGGTTTTATTTATATTAGCCTAACTAAATTTTCTTTTTAATCTTCTGATATATATTCTTTTCACATTTACTGCATTGTTTTTCAGAGGTCATATATTAAGGATATGGAAATGAAAAATGCAACATTGCTGACAGAGTTTGTTCTCACAGGACTTAAGTATCAACCACAGTGGCAAATCCCCTTGTTCTTGTTGTTCTTGGTGATATACCTCATCACCATTGTGGAAAACCTTGTTCTGATTGCTCTCATCTACAATGAACCTCACCTTCACATTCCCATGTACTTAATCCTTGGAAAACTGGCCTTTGTGGATGCCTGGATATCCTCCAGAGTGACTCCCAAGATGCTGGTCAACTTCTGTGCCAGGAGCAAAATTATCTCTCTCACTGAATGCAAGATACACTTTTTTCCCTTGCAATCAGTGTAACCACAGAATGTTTTTTGCTGGTAACAATGGCATATGATCACTATGTGGTCATAGGCAAACCATTATATTATCCAGTGATTATGACATATAGACTATGCATCTTGCTACTAGCTTTGTCATTTTTAGGTGGCTTTTTCCATGCCACACTTCATAACATTTTTTTTATTCAGATTAACCTTTTGTGATTCCATCATAGTATAGCACTTTTATTGTGATATTATACTCTTGTTTAAGATGTCCTGTACTGACTCTTCCATTAATTTTCTGATACTATTTATTTTCTCTGGATCAATACAGGTGTTCACCATTCTCATTGTTCTTATGTCTTATTCACTTGTTCTCTTTACAATTTTAAAATAGAAGTCTGTAGAAGGCATGAGGAAGACCTCCACCTGTGGTACCCACCTTGTATCTGTCTCTTTATATTATGTGCCTCTTCTCTTCATGTATGTGTGCCGTGGATCTGAACAAGCAAATGATCAGGATATAATCGACTCTCTATTTTACACTGTCATAATTACTTTGTTAAATCCAATTATCTACAGCTTGAGAAATAAGAAAGTCATAGATTCACTGACAAAAATGTTAAAAAGAAAGAGTAGATACATTACTAATAAACATTCTTTATTCATTAAAACACAGAATTTTACAGATTAGATGTTGCTACATGCTGATTAGTGTTCAAACTTTTTTACATTCATTATTGTCCTGTTTTAATGACTTGAGATGTTAGTGCCTAACAAATTCTTTAAAGTATTTGTTTCTCTTATTCTAAAATATATCAGTTTCAGTTCAGTCGCTCAGTCATGTCCGACTCTTTGCGACCCCATGAACTGCACCATACCAGGCCTCCCTGTCCATCACCAATTCCTGAAGTCTACCCCAACCCATGTCCATCGAGTTGGTGATGCCATCCAGCCATGTCATCCTCTGTCATCCCCTTCTCCTCCTGCCCCCAGTCCTTCCCAGCATTAGCGTCTTTTCCAGTGAGTCAACTCTTCACGTGAGGTGGCCAAAGTATTGGAGTTTCAGCTTCAACATCAGTCCTATCAATGGACTGATTTCCTTTAGGATGGATTGGTTGAATCTCCTTGCAGTTCAAGGGACTCTCAAGAGTCTTCTCCAACACCACAGTTCAAAAGCATCAATTCTTCAGTGCTCAGCTTTCTTTATAGTCCAACTCTCACATCCATACATGACCACTGGAAAAATCATAGCCTTGACTAGACTGACCTTTGTTGACAAAGTAATGTCTCTGCTTTTTAATATGCTGTCTAGGTTGGTCATAACTTTCCTCCCAAAGAGTAAGCGTCTTTCAATTTCATGGCTGCAGTCACCATCTGCAGTGATTTTGGAGCCCAGAAAAATAAAGTCAGCCACTGTTTCCCCATCTATTTCCCATAAAGTGATGGGACCAGATGCCATGATCTTAGTTTTCTGAATGTTGAGCTTTAAGCCAACTTTTTCACACTCCTCTTTTACTTTCAGCAAGAGGCTTTTTAGTTTCTCTTCACTTTCTGCCATAAGGGTGGTGTCATCTGCATATCTGAGGTTATTGATATTTCTCCCCGCAATCTTGATTCCAGCTTGTGCATCTTCCAGCCCAGCGTTTCTCATGATGTACTCTGCATACAAGTTAAATAAGCAGGGTGACAATATACAGCCTTGACGTACTCCTTTTCCTATTTGGAACCAGTCTGTTGTTCCATGTCCAGGTCTAACTGTTGCTTCCTGACCTGCATACAGGTTTCTCAAGAGGCAGGTCAGGTGGTCTGGTATTCCCATCTCTTTCAGAATTTTCCACAGTTTATTGTGACCCACACAGTCAAAGGCTTTGGCATAGTCAATAAAGCAGAAGTAGATGTTTTTCTGGAACTCTCTTGTTTTGTTGATAATCCAGTGGATGTTGGCAATTTGATCTCTGGTTTCTCTGCCTTTTCTAAAACCCATTTGATTAAATATAAGGTATTTAATCAATTCTTTATGTCATTGAAAAGTAATTACAGTAGAAAACAAATGGAAATATTTTATATGTTTGCATGTTCTTCAATGTGTGACTTTATAAATGCATTAAGTACTAAACTAGTGGAGTTCCTCTGAATAGTTTATCATGTGTTTGATACTCGCATAACTGTAGAGCCTCATATCACATGTAACTCCACAAGGAGGTATGTTTGTGTTTGAATGAACAGAAGTATTCCCAGAATTCTGCCTGCCATCAAAAGGTATTACTTTCTACTTTATCTGACTCATTATAAATCTTTAGTATGGATGAATTCTCATATCACATAGAGAAATAAACAGAAATTAGATAGAACTGCCATATAACCCAGCAATCCCACTGCTGGGCATACACACCGAGGAAACCAGAATTGAAAGAGACACATGCACCCCAATGTTCATCGCCACACTGTTTATAATAGCCAGGACATGGAAGCAACCTAGATGTCCATCAGCAGACTAATGGATAAGGAAGCTTTGGTACATATAGACAATGGAATATTACTCAGCCATTAAAAAGAATACATTCAAATCACTTCTAATGAGGTGGATGAAACTGGAGCCTATTATACAGAGTGAAGTAAGCCAGAAGGTGAAACAATATAGTATACTAATGCATACATATGGAATTTAGAAAGATGGCAATGATAACCCTGTATGCAAGACAGCAAAAGAGACACAGATGCACAGAACAGTCTTTTCGACTCTATGGGAGAGGGCGATGGTGGGATGATATAGGAGAATGGCATTGAAACATGTAAATTATATGTGAAATGAATCGCCAACCTAGGTTTGATGCATGATACAGGGTGCTCAGGGCTGGTACACCGGGATGACCTACAGGGATGGAATTGGGAGGGAGGTGGGAGGTGGGTTCTGCAAGGGGGACACTTGTATACCCATGGTGGATTCATGTCAATATATGGCAAAACCAACACAATAATATAAAGAAAAAAGTCTTTCTTGAATTTGTTACAAAATAAATTTAAAAAAATAGAAAATAAAACCAGAAAAAAAAGAAATTAGAAAATAATGAGGAAAAATGGCACTAGAGTTAAGATAATAAGTCAGAAAATGGTTGCTCAGTCGTGTCCGACTCTTTGAGACCCCATGGACTATAGTCTACCAGGCTCCTCCATCCATGGAGTTTTCCAGGCAAGGGTACTGGAGTGGGTTGCCATTTCCTTCTCCAGGGGATCTTCCCAACCCAGGAATTGCTCCCAGGTCTCCCGCATTTCAAGCAGACGCTTTACCATCTGAGCCACCAGGGAAGCCAAGTCTATAGTGTAAAAGATGCCCTTAGCTAGTGTGCTTTTTAGAGAAAGGCAGAGAGGCAAGTTGTCTGTCACTGTATATGATGCTTTCTAAAGACCTTTCTAGCTTTGTTTGTATTAGAAGGTCAATCTGAAAAACTTCACTAATTTAGAAAACTAACAGATTACAATGATGATTTAAGTTGGATAGACATAGAAAAGAAGAAAAAATTGCAGAATGGAAAGAAAATGGTCAATTTTTCTAGGATTAAAAATAGGCAAAATATTAAGATTTTAAAAACAGTAATATATTGTTAACAGTTAACAATAACAGTAATTGTTATTGGAGTGTGTTGCTGACAATGAGGAGCTTTAAATGTATATTTGTTGTTGTCATTGTTCAGTCACTAAGTCGTGTCCAAATCTTTGTGACCCCATGGACTGAAGCACGCCAGGCTTCCCTGTACTTCACTATCTCCCAGGCATGTCCATTGAGTTGGTGATGCTATATAATTATCTCGTCCTCTGCTGCCCTATTTTGCCTTCAATCTTTCCCAGCATCAAGGTCTTTTCCAATGTGTCAGAACTTTGCATTAAGTAGCCAAAATACTGGAACTTCAGCTTCAGTATTAGTTCTTCCAATGAATATTCAGGATTGATTTTCTTTAGGATTGACTGGTTTGATCTCCTTGCAGTCCAACAGACTCTCGGGAGTCTTCTCCAGCACCACAGTTCAAAAGCATCAATTCTTTGGTGCTCAGCTTCTTTATGGCCCAACTCTCACATCCAGACATGACTACTGGAAGAACCACAGCTTTGGTTACATGGCCCTCTGTTGGCAAAGTGATGTCTTTGCTTTTAAATATGTTGTCTAGGTTTGTCATAGCTTTCCTTCCAAGGAGCAAGCATCTTTTCATTTCATGGCTGCAGTTAACCATGTGCAGTGGTTTTGGAGCCCAAGAAAATCAAATCTGTCCCTGCGTTTACTTTTTCCCTTCTATTTGCCATGAAGTGATTATATATCATATGCAATTATCTTAGTTTTCAGAATTTTGAGTTTTAAGCCAGCTTTTTCACTCTTCTCTTTTAGCCTCAAGAGGCTCTTTAGTCCCTTTTTAGTTTCTGCCATTAGAGTGGTATCATCTACATATCTGAGGTTGTTGATATTTCTACCAGCAATCTTGATCCCAGCTTGTGAGTCATCCAGCCTGGCATTTCGCATGTACTCTGGCTTCTCTGATGGCTCAAATGGTAAAGAAACTGCCTCAATGCAGGAGACCCAAGTTCTATCCCTGGGTTGGGAAGATCCCCTGGAGAAGGGGATGGCTACTGGCTCCAGTATTCTTGCCTGGAGAATTCCATGGACAGAGGGCCTGGTGGGCTACAGTCTGCAGGGTCACAAAGAGCTGGACATGACTGAGCAATTAACACACACTCTGTGTATAGGTTAAATAAACAGGGTGACAATATATGGTCTTGTTGCACTCCTTTCCCAATTATGAACCAGTTGTTCCATGTAAGGTTCTAATCATTACTTTTTGACATGCATGCAGGTTTCTCAGAAGACAGGTAAGGTGGTCTGGTATTCCCATCTCTTTAAGAATTTTCCACAGTTTGTTGTGATCCACACAGTCAAAGCATTTCGTGTAGTCAATGAAGCAGGAGTAGATGTTTTTCTAGAATTCCTTGCTTTCTCTATGGTCCAATGAATGTCAAAGATAAATTAACTTTGAGATGATACAAGATTACATAGCTCAGTGGGTAGATGGGAAGGACATGGAAATAAGAATTTGGATGTTTGTGTCTTCAAGTCCTTCAATGTCCATTTCATTACACTACATACGCTAAGAATAATAAGTGATTCACCTTCAGCTCCACCTTTCTCTTCATCTCACCACTGATTCTATGTATATTCTTTCTGATACCACTGAGATCCTCACCTTCATAACTACATATCTTTTTGATTTACAAAACTCAAGTTACTTTTCCTCCCATTGTGTGGATCCTCTCTTACTTCCCAAACACAGCTGCCAAATTATTCTTTGTATGCAGCACTCAGAGCAAATCATATATTAGACATTATAAATGCTATCAGAATATGATTTTTTTTACTTCTAAGAAGATATTAATACCATTTAAATGACACTTATTTGAATGAAATGACAAACAGTATTGTCATGATATTTCCTTCTACTTTTCAATATAAAGCAAGAAACTTACTAAACGTACTATATTGGTGTTAACATAGGGTTGTCTGGTTAACAGAACCAGTATGATATAAATATATCATCTATATATACATATAGATATTTATCTAAATGTATATCATATAAAGAGTTTTATTATAACATATTGGCACATATAATTATAGAGACTGAGAATCTGCCCTCTGGAAGCAGGAGACCCAGGGTAATAGATGTTCATAGTTCAAAGGCCTGAGACAATAGAATCAATGGTATAGATTTCTGTCTGAGTCTGAAATCTTAAGAACCAAAACCATCAAAGACATGAGAAGAGCAATGTCTGAGACAAGCAGAGAGAAAATTCAAAGATCCACTGCATTTTTGTTTGTTTGTTTGTTAAATTAGGGAGAGGCATTTGCTTTACTCAGTCTGCTAATTCCAAACTAATCAGATCTGGAACCACCCTTACAGACACACATCCATAGGCAAGATTTTTCAAGATATCTGGATATTCCATGGGCGAGAGAAGCTGATACATAAAGTGGACCATCACAAGTTTACCTGTTCTCAATTTGGCACCTATAATTCATTCCTTACCATATTTTATCTTCAAATAAAGACAACAAGGTCATAATTCTGCCTAACATGATACAACTATGCTGTGTACAATTGAAAATGCACTAAGCCTTTCCCCAGATGAGAAGGTAAAATCCTTAAGTGATGTTTACTCTTCTCCTCAATATCTGGGAACTTAATACTATGATGTCTAATTAACAATGCTTAACTACAATAATATATAGTCAATACATCTTACGTTATGTGACAAGGGATAGGGAATAATAGTGGAAAGAAAACAAATATATTATTTGTATATGTATAAACACACACACACAATGCATTCTTACTCAAACAGGAAGAAAATACATACAGCAGCATTACTGTCTTCATATCTGAAACCGATGGCATGGCATTTAAAACTTTATACACTTATACGTTCTTCCACTACCAGACATATTCCCATTGGCTTCAGGAAGTACTGAAGGTAGTTATTACTATTTACCTGATGGGGTGACACAAATCTAATGACCCAAAGTAGCCTGAGGCATTAGAACTCCTGCCCAACTGGTTTGTTAAAGTTTGCCACTGACCTTAATCATAGGGAAAAACCTCTAAGAGAGATGGTATAAAAAATTTTATAAGAGCAATAATAGGGGAACACATGTATACCCATGGCAGATTCATGTCAATGTATGGCAAAATCAACACAATAATGTAAAGAAAATAAATAAAATAAAATAATAAACAATAAATTAATTAAAAAGAGCAATAATAATTTAAAAAGAAATTTTGATATCTAATATGATCTAAAGTCTTCAATTAAAATCTAGTATCATTTCTATCATTTAGTCTTATTGTTTTAATTTCCATTTTTATGTTTTATAATATGCATAATATTTTAACACTGTGGTTACATCTATATAATTTATAAATAAAATGTATATATTTAGAAATATACCAAATGGCTTTACTGACATGAATGTACACCAAAAATGGTTTGGAATCTCTCATATTGTGAAGCAACTAGAAGTTGGAAGATAGATGAAATACATAAAGAGATGAGACAATCTGGGGGAAATTCTAGAATGAAAGAAGAATGAGATCAAGAACTCAGGGAAACATTAGTATAATTAAGGAAAAAGAAAGAAACACAACTCAGCATAAAAGACTCAGATGGAACAATCAGGAAGACAGAAGCAGTGAGTGTTATCACAGAAGCCAAAAGTAAAGATTTTCAATAGAGTCAAAGCCTACAGTTTGGTTAGAAAGGTAATTAGATGTTCTTTGGAGTAGGCATTCAGAGTTAGTTGTGACTTTACTGAGAAACAGGGTTTGGTAAATTGGGAAGGACAGAAAAAAATCAATGGAAAAGAACCAAAACAAAACAACTTCCAATCTAATTATCCATTCCCTTTATATTACCTGTTCTCTTTATATTATGTATAAGTAAACTTCTACCACCCTAGTTTGCTATTAATCTTTTAATTAGGTCTTGCTCTTTCAAATTTCTAGGCTTTTATCATTTGATTCCCTTATGCTAATTCTTTCCTCATGGGCCTTGCTTATGAAATCTTAATTTATCTTCAAAGTTCATCAGGAATGACAATTCCACTCAGAAATCTTTTTTTTTTAATTCGTCCAGGTCATAATTAACTTTGTTCACTATATTTTAATACAGATTATTTATACTTTTTTATATCACAGCCTAAATTGCTTGCTAGTTAGCAGTCTGTCTCTGTCTTCACTAGGAGATTCTTATCAGAAGCATTTGTAAAACT
Source organism: Antilocapra americana (assembly GCA_007570785.1). NCBI lineage: Eukaryota > Metazoa > Chordata > Mammalia > Artiodactyla > Antilocapridae > Antilocapra > Antilocapra americana. The sequence continues at coordinate 11,173,357 of ML664163.1, read as the reverse complement.
TGAGAAAGTCTTATCTCCTAGTGCTCACATTCTGTGCTCACTTTACCCACTGTCTTTTCCAATACCATGTCTATCACAAGCATTTGATTAACGTTAAACTGAACTGAAATTTTAAAAATGAAAAAGCACGTACTGAGGATCTAGCTCAGTTTGTGAACTCAGGTTCCAAATATATATGACACAGTCAGTGACTTGCTGACTTAAGCATATATAGTCAGGACTTAAAATCAATACATATATAAGTCATACTTGATCAAGTAGCAAATGCAACATAAAAAACAAGTATCATGTATACTTTGGTCACCTGATGTGAAGAGCCGACTCATTAGAAAAGACTCTGATGCTGGGAAAGATTGAAGACAGGAAGAGAAGCAGATGACAGAGGACGAGATGGTTGGATGGCACCACCAACTCAATGGACATGAGTTTGAGCAAGCTCTGGGAGATGGTAAAGGATAGGGAAGCCTGGCATGCTGTACTTCATTGGGTGGCAAAGAGTGGAAATAAATGAGCAACTGAACAGGAACAATCTTGTATATTAAAAAATGAAAAAATTAATTTCAGGACCTAAGAAAGTCCTTTAGGAGGAGATCTGATTTGAGATGAGGATGGAGTAGTTCTTGGAGTAAATTGAGGAAGACAGTGATTTACATGAGGGAAACATAAGCAAATTAATTAAACAGGTATACAGAAAAAGTGGAGGGGTACACATGGCCAACTGCCCTGAGGTGACAGGAATAAAGAAAGGTGAGAGGCAAAATACAGACAGACTGTGCAGCATCTGAAACGACAAAAATAAAAAAAAATGGACTTGTGTGAAAAACCAGTGAAAGACCTTACAAACTCTTGAGTAGGAGAGTATAATTTTTTCATTAATTGGACAAATATTTGTTGAGCACCACAAAATGTCACATATTGTTTAAGATGTTAGAAATATACAGGGGTGAACATAACAAAGAAATTTCTTTCCTCTTAAGTCTATATCCTAATGGTGATTGGGTAGAAGGAGTGACCGACTGACTCCTTGGGATACAATAACAAATAAATACATAGCATATTGAAGGTGATTAATGGAATGAAGGTTCTTGAGAGTCCCTTGGACTGCAAGGAGATCAAATGAGTCAATCCTAAAGGAAATCAACCGTGAATACTCATTGGTAGGACTGATGCTGAAGCTGAAGCTTCAATAGTTTGGCCACCTGATGTGAAGAACCGACTTATTGGAAAAGACCCTGATGTTGGGAAAAACTGAAGGCAGGAAGAGAAGGGGATGAGAGAGGATGAGATGGCTGGATGGCATCACTGATTCAATGGACATGAGTTTGAGCAGACTCTGGGAAACAGTTAAGGACAGGGAAGACTGGTATGCTGCAGTCCATGGGGTCACAAAGAATCGGAAACAATTTAGTGACTGAACAACAACAAAGTGGAAAGAAGGGGAAAAAATAAGGTAAAAAAGATAATGGCAGCTGAGGGAAACTGAAAAGATAGGAGAAACATCTCAGTAATTCATACATGGGAATAAATAATGATATTACAGTTTCCAATGAGGTTTTTAAAAGATATTGGGACAAATGTAAATCACAGAGTAAAGTTAATGACCCTGGATGAACCTATCACATCTTTTAGCTCCTTTCAAAATTTTAATATTTTTTTCACAAGGCATATTAATTGTCTCAGTAAAAGGTAAAATTAATATGAGACTGTTTGCTGCTCATCTAAAATGTATGCAGATAATAAAGAGCATTTAATAAGAATATATACAATAATCAGCAAGGTGATCATCATACAATCTTAGTCTTACAAGGCATGTTTTTATGTGCTTCACCTCATAGTCTTACAAGGCATCTTTTTATGTGTAGGGGATTGAATCTCCCCACAGAAATACTCTCATGTCTGTACCAGGAAATCCCTTAGGATTTGATGGAAATTTTTAACTTTGCATTGTAAGGAACACAATTATTGACTCTGACCTATTTGCAGTCTCCCAGATTTTCATTCTTTTAATCCCAGATGTTTTAGAGACCAAAATTTATATTCTGAAATTCTGTAAGACCTAAGACCAAGAAGGAAACATGAGGTGCTACAAAACATTCTTAGTGAAATTTAGGTAAGGGGAATATTCTAATTAATTTTTACTTTTATTATTAACATCCATTAATATATATTTATCTGCAATTATTAAGCATCATTTGGTTGTTATTAGGTTTCAATTATTCCATTATCTTTCTAGCTCTTTTCAAAACTGAAGGCTATGGAAAATTAGGATGAGATTCAAACTGTTATTCATAATGACCTTTTCTGATTAAGGTAGAACTTCAAAATATATAGGTAAAGACAAAAAGGAACTCTATTAAATAATTCAGGCACTTACACTGAACATTTTCTAACTTACCTGAATAATTAAGTGGATTATTTTTAGTACTTTAAAACAAATAACCAAAATTTTCAGTTGGTGTTTTTACTTTTGATGTTTTGATTATGGAAAAACAAAACTATTTTGATGAAAGAATTTATATTATTAAACCTAACAGTTAACAGTCCTAGTGGATCACTAAATGATAGCTTTTTAAGAAGAAAACAAAATTTGTCCTCAAAAATTGCTTTAAGATTTAAAGGGTTTTCTCTTCTAAGTTTATGAAAAACTAAAGTATCAAAGCAAGCTTACTATTATTTATTAGCTTTTAATCCACTGTAATATACTTTGGAAAATCTTACACAGATTTTTTAGAGTCAGAAAAATAGTAGATGAGTTGATTCAAATGAAAAGATACCTACTTTTAAATTATACATATGGTATTTAACATAAAATAGTTATTTAACATATATAACATGCTGATTTGATACATTTGTATTGGTAATATGATTGCCATTGTAACATTTAGAAGTCTATCATGTCACATAATTGTCATTTTTTTTCTGTGGTGGAAATAATTAAGATATAGTCTCAGTACTTTTGATGATTATAATAAATATTTTTTTCTACATTCACTATACTATGTATTAGATTCCAGGACTTATTTATCTATTAGTTGCAAGTTTGTACCCTTAAACATTACTCCTATTCTCTTACTCCTTATCCCCTAGCAATACCACTTTACTCTGTTTTTATAAGTTTTGCTTTTTTAGATCCACATGTAAATTATACCATACAGTATTTGTCTTTCTCAATCACTTGGCATAATGTCCTCCAGGTCCATTCATGTTTTCACAAATGACAGGGTATCATTCTTCCTCATGGCTGAATAATATTCAATTGTGTGTGTGTATATACATACATATACACCACACTATCCACCTTATCTTCTTTATCCACCCATCCTATGATGGACACTAGGTGTCTTGTCTATTGTGGATAATGTTGCAATAAATATTACAGTGCAGATACCCCTTTTATAACTTGTTTTCATTTCCTTTTGATTATACACTCGGACATGGAATTATAGATCATATGACAGTTTTATTTTTAATTTTTTGAGGAAAATCAATCTTATTTATAATGGCTGAACCAATTTACATTCCCACCAATAGTGCATAAGAGTTCTCTTTTCTTCACATCTTTGCCAAGATTTGTTATTTTTTGCCTTCTTGATGACAGGCATTCTGAGAGGTATAGAGTAATATCTTGTGTTTTTTATTTGCATTTTCCTAATGATACTAGTATTTAGTGATACTAAATACTCTTTCATGTGCTGTTGATTATTTGAATGTCTTCTGGAAAAATACCGTTTTAGTTCCTCTGACCACTTTTAAATCAGAATTACTTTTACTATTGAGTTGTATGAGTTCCTTACATATTTTGGATATTAATCCCCAATTTTTTAATGATGAGGCTTGAAAATTTTTCTTTGTAGACTCTTCTTCAAAATTAATAGACTCAACTTGCAGAAGAGGTCACTAAGGATCACTGATAGGATTCTGAAAACAACTTCACCCCTTCCAGGTCACTGGGATGGAGGTAGGGCTGGAGTCAATACTGTTGTCTCCTTGTAGCATAGTACAGCTGTCATAAGAAGTACAAGTCACAGTTAACTTCAAAATGCCTATAATTTAATAAGGAAATTGTGATTCTAAATATAAAAAGGTAGATTATACATAAGGCATTCTAGATTGTGTTGCATATATAAGACATGCTTGAGAGCAGACAAGATGGAGATCAGTGTGGTCTGGGGCATTTAGTTAAAACTTTCTTAAATAGCCTTCCCATGTAAATTATGCTTTATATAAAATGAGGAAATGATTTAGATACATGGGCAAAAGCACCAGAAATAATCATGGACAGAGTCAGTATTTATGGAAATAGATATGACACTGGGAAAAGAAATAAAAGATATGCTAGTCAATGAATATTTAATTCCTTAGCTACCAAAGATTACAGTTTTTAAAAGTGAATAGGGAATAGTCCTCCCCTTCATCTTAGTAATCTTCATGCAACTCCTAAGGCAAAATTTTAAGCTGTCTAATGAATTTTTTTTCAAACAGGCACTCCACTGGGATATTATATGAAAACTTTTGCTCAATGAAAAAAATATATGTAAAAAAATTGATTTTAAATTTATTCTAAAAATTTTTAAATACTGACACTGAACTTATTTGAGGACACTGAAGCAAATATGGATTCCCTAAATTTGTACACTGTACTTGTACACTTTCATAAAGAAAAACCTTCCCCACTGTAAGCATCCTCCTGGATCTAAACAGTCTCATGAACCTGAGTTTTAGATTTGAGGTCATAGAGGCTGACATGTTAAGGGAACAAATGTCCTTAGAAGTCTGTGTGCCTGTATCACAGAGACAGTAAGAGAATCTGAAGAAGAAGCTCCCCTCCTTGTTGTAAAAAGAAAAATTTAAAGATAAAATTATACATGCTCTAAATTAGAATCTTATATTACCATAATTCTTATCTCAACAAACAAGGTAGAGATGGCTGAGGATAACTGCTCCTTGGCAACGGAATTTATCCTCATAGGATTTACAGATCACCCACAGCTGAGGACTCTTCTGTTTCTGGTGTTCTTTATCATCTATCTGATCACCATGGTGGGGAATCTTGGCCTGGTGGCATTGATAGTCACAGATCATCGTCTTCACACACCAATGTACATCTTCCTGGGGAATCTAGCTCTGATGGACTCCTGTTGTTCCTGTGCCATTACCCCCAAAATGTTGAAGAACTTCTTTTCTAAGGGCAAGATGATTTCTTTCTATGAATGCATGGCACAATTTTATTTTCTCTGCCTTGCTGAAACTGCAGACTCCTTTCTCCTGGCAGCAATGGCTTATGATCGCTTTGTGGCCATCTGCAAACCACTGCAGTACCACATTATGATGTCACAGAAACTCTGCATTCAGATGACCACAGGGGCATACATAGCTGGAAACCTGCATTCCATGATTCATGTAGGGCTTCTGTTTAGGTTAACTTTCCATGGGTGTCATCAAATCAATCACTTTTTTTGTGATGTTCTTCCATTATACAGACTCTCCTGTGTGGACCCTTATATCAATGAATTAATGATATTTATCTTTGGAGGATCAGTTCAAATATTCACTATTACTATAGTAATAATTTCTTACCTTTACATTATTTTCACAATTTTAAAGATGAAATCTAAAGAAGGAAGAAAGAAAGCTTTATCTACTTGTGCATCCCACTTTCTATCTGTCTCAATATTCTATGGTTCTCTTCTCTTCACATACATTCGACCAAATTCAGTTAATGAAGAAGGTAAAGATTTACCTGGTGCTATTTTTTATACTCTAGTGATACCTTTATTAAACCCTTTTATTTATAGTTTAAGAAATAAGGAAGTAATAAATGTTATGAAAAAAATTATGAACATATCATAACATTCTGAAACAATTACCATGCCATGTGGACAGCTGATTGCAATTTGAGAAAACTTTTTTCAATATCAAAGAATATTCAGAAAACTGGAAATGACAACTTTCACTATAAAATATTAAATTATTAAGACATGATTAGTTTCTGAGCTGAATAAACAAGTTCAGAAAAGAGACTTTCTGCTAAAATGTACTCCAAAATATAAGCTACTAGTTTTCATCAGGGATAAACTAAATAATTACTCTTGAGTAACACAAGAGTACTCTTGAATAACACAAAACTGTGTTCCAGTATGTTTAGTTCCAACAGTTACTATTAGTTTCAGAGTATAATAGAGAATTCCAGAAAAACATCTATTTCTGCTTTATTGACTGTGCCAAAGCCTTTGACTGTGTGGATCACAATAAACTGTGGAAAATTCTGAAAGAGATGGGAATACCAGACCACCTGACCTGCCTCTTGAGAAACCTGTAAACAAGTTAAGAAGCAACAGTTAGAACTGGACATAGAACAACAGACTGGTTCCAAATAGGGGAAGGAGTATGTCAAGCCTGTATATTGTCATCCTACTTATTTAACTTATGTGCAGAGTACATCATGAGAAACGCTAGGCTGGAGGAAGCACAGGCTGGAATCAAGATTGCTGGGAGAAATATCAATAACCTCAGATATGCAGATGACACCACCCTTATGGCAGAAAGTGAAGAGAAACTAAAAAGATTCTTGATGAAACTGAAAGAGGAGTGTGAAAAAGTTGGCTTAAAGCTCAACATTCAGAAAACTAAGATCATGGCATCTGGTCCCACCACTTCATGGGAAATAGATGGGGAAACAGTGGAAACAGTGGCTGACTTTATTTTTCTGGGCTCCAAAATCACTGCAGATGGTGATTGCAGCCATGAAATTAAAAGACACTTACTCTTGGAAGGAAAGTTATGACCAACCTAGACAGCATATTAAAAAGCAGAGACTTTACCTTGCCAACAAAGGTCTGTCTAGTTAAAGGCTATGGTTTTTCCAGTGGTCATGTATGGATGTGAGAGTTGGACAATAAAGAAAGCTGAACACCAAAGAATTTATGCTTTTGAACTGTGGTGTTGGAGAAGACTCTTGAGAGTCCCTTGGACTGCAAGAAGATCCAACAAGTCCATCCTAAAGGAGATCAGTTCTGGGTGTCCATTGATAGGACTGATATTGAAGCTGAAACTCCAATACTTTGGCCACCTGATACAAAGAGCTGACTCATTTGAAAAGACCCTGATGCCGGGAAAGTTTGAAGGCGGGAGGAGAAGGGGCGACAGAGCATGAGATGGTTGGATTGGGCATCACAGACTCGATGGACATGGGTTTGGGTAGACTCCAGGAGTTGGTGATGGACAGGGAGGACTGGCGTGCTGTGGTTCATGGGGTCGCAGAGTCGGACACGACTGAGCGACTGAACTGAACTGAATAATAGTTACAATTTTCAACAAAGCCTAGAACTAGAAGTTATATATAACAGTTATCTTCATTTAATACTGCTGGCAAATTTTTGCAATCAGAAGCCATAGTCTAACAAACTCCTTATACCTCAAGTTCTCAAAAATTAATTCCTTCTTAGGCAATACCGTGTGACAGAAGTAAGCTATTTATTTCCATTTGAATATAAATTTTGAGTTTAAGAGATTATATTTGAATAGGAATTCATATAAAATATTTATTTCCTAATCAAAACTTTCCTCTTTATTGTTAGTTAATTTTCTATCAAATTCTCTGAAACGGACTATTTTATTATTGATTTATCAATCTGTTGTTGAATACATTGCTACTTATATTGATACTCTTATGTATTTGATATTTTCATGCTGTTTGCTTTTGATTGGCAGTCCATCATATATGACAGTCTAATTACTAAATATATTAATTAAATAATGGTTTCTTCCTCTCATATTATTACTTGACTTGCTTATTATTAGGAATACCTCTATCCTGTTCTGATTCCAGTTAAGAGTATTAATACATGCATAGCATTAACAAAAACCTGGAGATGCTGATCAAGCATAATTGAGACAGAAACTATTAACAATTCTACATTTATCAACAAAAACATGTATTGATCCTTACATGTTCAGTTATGAAAGAAATATATAATTTACTGAGAACCTACCAACTGCTAGGCACTAAACTAGAACTTTCATATATGTTACCTACTAAATAGTTAGACAAGATTTTTCATGCTTTTCCACAGTAAAAGTTTCAGACTTTGACAAGCCAAGAAAAGGGTTTATTAACAAAAGACCAAATCTAGAAATAATAAGCAGATTAACTGATGAATGTGATTCTTTGATCATTTTCCTTTTTACCCTCAATCCATTTTCCTACTTCCTTTCCTGTGTTTTGTTTTATAATTAAGGACTGCTGTCAAATTCAGACTCCTTCCCATTCAAATGTCTTCTATCTACATTTGGACAATGAGGAACAGTGTAGCTAAAGACTTGGGAAAAACCCATAATGTTTCTCCCATCTTCCACTGCTAAAGGGAATGTCTCCAAGCACAAGTTGCATCTAATCACTGAGTCCATCTACTGTAGGAAAGTTGTTCATGTGTGTAAAATCATAGATTATGTTAACTAACCACTCACCTTTGTAGAAACTCCTCATTAATAGTAATAACTGAGCTGCCTTACTATTCTGTTTGACTTTTTGATTAAACAATACTTTTGAACTATTTACTAAATTAAATTTCTCCCCTTAACTAGTGGGCAAAGTCTGTTTTCCTGCATTGTTCCCCTTACAATGACTATATAAATTTTAAAACTTTTACATAATAATAAAACAGCAGAGTTAATAGCCACATAAAACACAGAAAAATTGAAGACATTTATTTATGAGAGAAAGCAAATGGTTAACATATATATAAGAAACTACTACAATTCATAAAAGACATGCGAACATCTGAGTGGAAGGAAGGGGCAATGCATTTTCAACAGAAAAATTGCAGATCTAATAAGCTTAAGAAATATATTTCACTTATTTCGATTTAAATAAGTGAAATTAACTTTTTGGGGTTTTATTATTTTACTTCTATTGTATGAGGGGAAAGAAGAACTATCAGTTTGGAAAACATTTAAAAGAATATGACAGTCAATTGTTGGGAGTATAATAGAGCACTTATATCTCTAAAACTGATATAATCTTTCTGGAGGACAGTTAAGCAAAACAGATTAGATTTGGGGTGGCCAAAACTGGGGGAAAAGTTTGATCACCAGGTCCCAAGGTAGAGCCTGGGTGGACAGTGGTGGCCATTAATGGCATTTACTGAAGTGACAACTCTGAGACCTCCCAGATCTCTTAGCAGAGCCACAGATACCTAAATAGATAGCACACTGAAACTTTGTGCATGTAGCCCACTTATTTTAACATCCCCTCTGCTGAGTGTGCAGGGAGAGGGGAAAAGACATTTAAAGGAACAGAGTCACAGCAATCACACTACTAGGCATATACTCTGAGGAAATCAAAACTGAAAAAATCACATGTACTCCAAAGTTCATTGCAGCACTATTTACAATAGCTAGAACATGGAGACAACCTAGACGTCCACCAACAGTTGAATGGATAAAGAAGCTGTGGTACATATATAAAGTGGCATAATACTCAGCCATAAAAAGGAATTCATTTGAGTCAGTTCTAATGAGGTGGATGAACCTAGAGCCTATTATACAGAGTGAAGTAAGTCAGAAAGAAAGTTAAATATTGTATACTAACACATATATATATGGAATCTAGAAAGATGGTATTGATGAAATTATTTACAGGGCAGCAGTGGAGACACAGACATAGAGAACAGACTTATGGACATGGAGGTGGTGGAGAAAGGAGAGGGTGAGATGTATGGAGAGAGTGACATGGGAACCTACATTATCATGTGTAAAATAGCCAGACATATAGTAAACAGGAATTTGCTGTATGGCTCAGGAAACTCAAACAGGGGCTCTGTAAAAACCTAGAGGGGATGGGGTGGGGAGGGAGATGGGAGGGAGGTTCAAGAGGGAGGGGACACAAGTATATCTATAGTTGATTACCAACAAAATTCTGTAAAGCAATTATTATTCAATTAAAAAATAAATTGAAAAAAAGAGGAACAGGGTCAGCTCAAAGCCCAATCCTCCTGGTTCTGATTCAGCAACTTGGGACTAGATACCCCTCCCTACCCCCAGAAACTGGGCAAAGAGCAAGTTCAATCTCACAACCAGTGTAGGCTCTAGAAACTACATCTTTAGCCCCACCTTGTACAAAATCACTACCCTGCTTATTTAATTATATGCAGAGTTCATCATGTGAAATGCTGGGCTAGTTGAATCACAAGCTGGAATCAAGATGGCTAGGAGAAATATCAACAGCCTCAGATATGTAGATAATATTATTCTAATGGCAAAAAGTGAAGAGGAACTAAAAAGCCTCCTTATGAGACTCAGAGAGGAGAGTGAAAAAGCTGGCTTAAAACTCAACATTCAAAAAACAAAGATCATGGCATGTGATCCCATCACTTCATGGAAAATAGAGAGAAAAAATATGGAAACTGACAGATTTTATTTTCTTGGACTCCAAAATACTGAAGACTATGATTGCAGCCATGAAATGAAAAAGAAAGCTCTTTGGAAGGAAAGCTATGACAAACCTAGACAGTGTATGAAAAACCAGAAACATCACTTTGCCGACAAAGGTGCATAGATATAGTTAAAGCTATGTTTTTTCCAATAGTCACATATGGGATGTGACAGTAGGACCATAAAGGAGACTGAATGCTTAAGAACTTATGCTTTCAAACTGTGGTCCTGGAGAAGTCTCTTGAAAGTCCCTAGGACTTCAAGAAGATCAAAATCAATCCTGATTATTCATTGGAAGGATTGTCACTGAAGCTGAAGCTCCAATACCTTGGCTAGCTGATGTGAAAAGTTGACTCATCAGAAAAGACCCTGATATTGGGAAGGACTGAGGAGAGGAGGAAAAGGGGGTGACAGAGGATGAGATGGCTGGATAGCATCACCAATTCAATGGACATGAATTTCAGCAAACTCCAGGAGATAGTTGGAGGACAGAGGAACCTGGCATACTACAGTCCCTGGAGTCTCAAAGGGTTAGACAGGACTTAGTGACCGAATAACAACAACAAAATTTATTTCCACCCTCTAAAACAGATCCCTTTTATTATATTAATGAGAAAATAAAATTAAGAGAACTCTGAAGTACAAGGTTTCATTTCAACTCTCTTCCCCCATAATTTCACTTTATAATCTCTGACTGCTATTCTTTTCATTTACTCCATGGATTTCAGACACCACCCAGTGAGGATATGGAAAAAGAAAATGCAATATTACTGACAGTTTATTTTTATTTTCACAGGGCTTACATACCAACCAAATGGCAAATCCCCTTGTCACTGGTGTTCTTGGTGCTATATCTCATTACTATTGCGAGGAACCTTGGTCTGACTGCTCTGTTATGGAATGACCCCTACCTTCGCATGCCCATGTACGTATCTCTTGAGAATCTGGCCTTTGCAGTTCCTAGATATCAGCCACAGTGACCATCCTGCCCCCAGTCAGTTGCTAGACAATTTCTTTGCCAAGAGCAAAATGATCTCTCTCACTTAATGCAAGATATAATTTTTTCCTTTGCAATCAGAGTAACCACAGAATGGTTTTTGCTAGCAACTAAGGCGTATGACGGAGAAGCCAATGGCAACCCACTCCAGTGTTCTTGCCTGGAGAATCCCAGGGACGGGGAAGCCTGGTGGGCTGTCATCTATGGGGTCACACAGAGTCAGAGACGACTGAAGTGACTTAGCAGCAGCAGCAGCAGCAGCATGGCATATGATTACTGCATGGCCATATGCAGACTATTACTTTATGCAGTAAATATGACCAATAGACTATGTAACTGGTTGTTACTTTTGTCATTTTTAGGTAGCCTTGTTCACGCCCTACTTCATCATGTTTTTATATTCAGATTGTATGTTGCGTGTGTTAGTTGCTCAGTTGTGTCCAACTCTGCAACCCCATGGGACTATGGCCCACCAGGCTCTTCTGTCCATGGGACTCTCCAGGCAAGAAGACTGGAGTGGGTTGCCATTTCCTCCACCAGGGAATCTTCTTGACTCAGGGATCAATGTCCCCTGCATTGACAGGCAGATCTTTTACCATTAGCACCAAAGTCAGATTAACCTTCTGTAATTCTATAATGTAGTACATGTATTGTGACACTGTATCATTGTTTAAGATTTCATGTACTGATCTCCACATTAATTTTCTCTGGATCAATACAGGTGTGCATCATTCTGACTGTTCTTGTCCCTTATAAAGTTGTTCTCTTTACAATACTAAAGAAGAAGTCTGTACAATGCATGTGTGAGTCTGTGTGAGTGCACACTCAGTTGTGTCTGACTCTGTGACCCCATGGACAGTGGCCTGACAGGAATTTTTGCCATTTTCTTCTCCAGGGGAAGGGGAATCTTCCTGAACCAGAAATCCAATGAGCATCTCTTGCATCTCCTGCATTATCAGGCGGGTTCTTTACCAGCTGAGCCACCAGGGAAGTCTGTACAAAGCATAAGGAAAGGCTTTTACACATCGCTTAACTATCTCTTTATAATCTGACCCTCTATTCTCCATGTGTGTGCTCCCCGGATCTGCAGAAGCAGATGTTCAAGATACAATGGAGGACGGAACTAAGATGGCGGAGGAATAGGACGGGGAGTCCACACTCTCCCCAACAAATACACCAAAAGAACATTTAAAAACCGAGCAAATTCCATAAAACAACATCTGAATGCTGGCAGAGGACATCAGGCACCTGGAAAGACAGCCCATTGCTGACGAAAGAAGGTAGGACCAAAAAAAAAAAAAAGAAGTAAAAAGAGAGGCAAAGAGTTAGAGACGGAGATCCATCTCGGAAGGGGAGTCTCGAAAGAGAGAAAGGTTTCTGAACACCAGGAAACATTATCCCTGGCGGATCTGAGGGATCTGAGGCAAATCTCAGAGAGCATAATAGCTGGGAGTAGAAGCCGATAAATAGTTAAGCCCCCCAGAGTAGTCTCTAACTGCAACTCTCAGCGGAGCGGCAGCCTGGGCGCCCCATCCCCCAAGAGCCAGCGCGGACTGCTCAGGGAGGTGCGGGCGGTGCACTTAGGGGGAGGACTGAGATTGAACCCCTGGGGCAGACTGAGGGACCTAACCGAGGGTGCTAACCGGAGATAGACCGCTGGGTAGCCTTCCTGAGGAAGACCCCCCGCCAGGCTCGCGCACAGAACAAAGGGCAGCGAGGACTCCGTCCGCTGCATGAGACAGCCGGGCAGAGTTGGGCGGCTGTGGGCTGCGGACCAGCCCAGCCCCCGCCAGAGAGCGCCCCGGCCAGGCTTCTGCTCCCAAACCGCAGGCAGAATTGGGTGCTAGCCAAGACCTCTGGGGATTCTGGACAGTCGCCGCCAGAATTCGGCACTTCTCACACCTGAGAACACGCGCCCAGCTGCACGCCGAGAAAACCAAGCGGCTGGGCCGGGGGAGGGGAGAAGCCGCAGCCCCCAACCTCAACGGGCGAGAGACCGAGAGCCTGAGCAGAGGGGGCGGGGAAAGCGCACTCGCCAGGAGCAGGGCAAACCCTAGAGCGCTTAATAGACACTGAAGAGACCAGCAAACAGAAGACGCCAAAACAAGCAGAGGGAACCGCTTAAGAGCCCAACCAGTAAACTTTGACAAAACACACATCCAACCCCTCCCATAGTGAGGAACCCTCACAATAAAGGGACAACACAGCAAGATAAACAAAATGAAAAGGCAGAGAAATACCCAGCAGGTAAAGGAACAGGATAAACGTCCTCCAGACCAAACAAAAGACGAAGAGATAGGATGTCTACCTGATAAAGAATTCCGAATAATGATAGTGAAAATTATCCAAAACCTGGAAAATAAGTTGGAGTTGCAGTTCAATAACCTGCAGGCAAGGATTGAGAAGATGTAGGTAAGCTTTAACAAGGACTTAGAAGAAATGAAAAAGAGTCAAAATACAATGACTAATGCAATAAATGAGATCAAAAACACCCTGAAGGGAACCCACAGTAGAATAACAGAGATAGAAGACAGGATAAGTGAGGTAGAAGACAGAATGGCAGAAATAAATGAAACAGAAAGGAAAAATGAAAAAAGAACTAAAAGAAATGAGGACAATCTTAGAGACCTCTGGGACAATATTAAACGCACCAATATTCGAATCATAGGAGTCCCAGAAGAAGAAGACAAAAAGAAAGACCATCAGAAAATTCTTGAAGAGATAATTGTTGAAAATTTCCCTAAATTGGGAAAGCAAATAACCTCTCAGGTCCAAGAAACCCAGAGAGTCCCAAATAGGATGAACCCCAAGCGGAACACCCCAAGACACATATTAATCAAATTAACAAATATCAAATACAAAGACCAAATATTAAAAGTAGCAAGGGAGAAGCAAAAAATAACTCACAAGGGGAATCCCATAAGGATAACAGCTGATCTCTCAATAGAAACGCTTCAGGCCAGAAGGGAATGGCAGAACATTCTTAAAATCATGGAAGAAAATAATCTACAACCCCGATTACTGTACCCAGCAAGGATCTCATTCAAATTTGAAGGAGAATTCAAAAGCTTTTCAGACAAGCAGAAACTGAGAAAATTCAGCAACACCAAACCAGCCCTCCAACGAATGCTAAAGGATCTTTCCTAGATAGGAAACACGGATGGGGTATATAATCTCAAACCCAAAACAATAAAATAAATGGCAACGGGATCATACTTATCAATAATTACCTTAAATGTAAATGGGTTGAATGCCCCAACTAAAAGACAAAGATTGGCCGATTGGATACAGAAACAAGACCCCTATATATGTTGCCTACAAGAGACCCACCTCAAACCTAGGGACACATATAGACTGAAAGTTAAAGGCTAGAAAAAGATATTCCATGCAAATAAAGACCAAAAGAAAGCAGGAGTGGCAATACTCATATCAGATAAAGTAGACTTTAAAATTAAGGCGGTGAAAAGAGATAAAGATGGACATTACATAATGATCAAAGGATCAATCCAAGAGAAGAAATAACAATTATAAATATTTATGCACCCAACATAGGAGCACGACAATATGTAAGGCAAATGCTAACAAGTATGAAAGGGGAAATTAACAACAACACAATAATAGTGGGAGACTTTAATACACCACTCACACCAATGGATAGATCAACTAGACAGAAAAGTAACAAGGAAATTCAAACTTTAAATGATACAATAGACCAACTAGACCTAATTAATATCTATAGGTCATTCCACCCCAAAACAAGGAATTTCACCTTTTTCTCAAGCGCACACGGGACCTTCTCCAGGATAGATCATATCCTGGGCCATAAATCTAGCCTTGGTAAATTCAAAAATATTAAAATCATTCCAAGCATCTTTTCTGACCACAATACAGTGAGATTAGATATAAATTCCAGGAGAAAACCATTCAAAACTTCCAACATATGGAGGCTCAACAACACACGGCTGAATAACCAACACATCACAGAAGAAATCAAAAAAGAAATCAAAATATGCGTAGAAATGAATGAAAATGAAAACACAACAGCCCAAAACCTATGGGACACTGTGAAAGCAGAGCTAAGGGGAAAGTTCATAGCAATACAAGTTCACCTCAGGAAACAAGAAAAAAGTCAAATAAATAACTTTACTTTACACCTAAAGCAGCTAGAAATGGAAGAGATGCAGAAGCCCAGGGCTAGTAGAAGGAAAGAAATCTTAAAGATCAGGGCAGAAATTAATGCAAAGGAAACAAAAGAGACCATAGCAAAAATCAACCAAGCCAAAAGCTGGTTCTTTGAGAAGATAAGTAAAATTGACAAACCATTAGCCAGTCTCATCAAGAAACAAAGGGAGAAGAACCAAATCAACAGAATTAGAAATGAAAACGGAGAGATCACAACAGAAAACACAGAAATACAAAGGATCATAAGAGACTATTATCAGCAACTATATGCAAATAAACTGGACAACCTGGATGAAATGGACAAATTCCTAGAAAAGTATAACTTTCCAAGACTAAACCAGGAAGAGATAGATAATATTAATAGACCCATCACAAGCACGGAAATTGAAACCGTAATCAGAAATCTTCCAAAAAACAAAAGCCCAGGACCAGATGGCTTCACAGCTGAATTCTACCAAGAATTTAGAGAAGAGCTAACACCTATTCTACTCAAACTCTTCCAGAAAATTGCAGACGAAGGTAAACTTCCAAACTCATTCTATGAGGCCACCATCACCCTAATTCCAAAACCCGGCAAAGATGCCACAAAAAAAGAAAACTACAGGCCAATATCACTGATGAACTTAGATGCAAAAATCCTCAACAAAATTCTAGCAAATAGAGTCCAACAACACATCAAAAAGATCATACATCATGATCAAGTAGGCTTTATCCCAGGGATGAAAGGATTCTTCAATATTTGTAAATCGATCAATGTAATACACCACATTAACAAATTGAAAAATAAAAATCACATGATTATCTCAATAGATGCAGAGAAAGCCTTTGACAAAATTCAACATCCATTTATGATAAAAACCCTCCAAAAATAGGAATAGAAGGAACATACCTCAACATAATAAAAGCTATATATGACAAACCCACAGCAAACATTATCCTCAATTGTGAAAAGCTGGAAGCATTCCCCCTGAAATCAGGAACAAGACAAGGGTGCCCACTCTCACCACTACTATTCAACATAGTTTTGGAAGTCTTGGCCACAGCAATCAGAGCAGATAAAGAAATCAAAGGAATCCAGATTGGAAAAGAAGAAGTAAAACTCTCTCTGTTTGCAGATGACATGATCCTCTATATTGAAAACCCTAAAGACTCTACCAGAAAATTACTAGAGCTAATCAGTGAATATAGCAAAGTTTCAGGATATAAAATCAACACACAGAAATCCCTGGCATTCCTATACACTAACAGTGAGAAATCAGAAAGAGAAATTAAGGAAACAATTCCATTCACCATCGAAACAAAAAGAATAAAATACTTAGGAGTATTTCTACCTAAAGAATCAAAAGACTTGTATATAGAAAACTATAAAACACTGATGAAAGAAATCAAGGAGGACACAAACAGATGGAGAAATGTGCCGTGTTCGTGGATTGGAAGAATCAATACAGTGAAAATGAGTATACTACCCAAAGCAATCTATAGATTCAATGCAATTCCTATCAAGCTACCAGAGGTCTTTTTCAAAGAATTAGAACAAATAATTTCTCAATTTGTATGGAAATACAAAAAAACCTCGTATAGCCAAAGCAATCTTGAGAAAGAAGAATGGAACTGGCAGAATCAACCTACCTGACTTTAGGCTATACTACAAACCCACAGTCATTAAGACAGTATGGTACTGGCACAAAGACAGAAATATAGATCAATGGAACAGAATAGAAAGCCCAGAGATAAATCCACGCATCTATGGACACCTTATCTTTGACAAAGGAGGCAAGAATATACAATGGAGAAAAGACAACCTCTTTAACAAGTGGTGCTGGGAAAACTGGACAGCCACTTGTAAAAGAATGAAACTAGATCACTTTCTAACACCATACACAAAGATAAACTCAAAATGGATCAAAGATCTAAACGTAAGACCAGAAACTATAAAACTCCTAGAGGATAACATAGGCAAAACACTCTCTGACATGAACCAAAGCGGGATACTCCATGACCCACCTCCCAGAATATTGGAAATAAAAACACGAATAAACAAATGGGACCTAATTAAAATTAAAAGCTTTTGCACAACAAAGGAAACTATAAGCAAGGTGAAAAGACAGCCTTCAGAATGGGAGAAAATAATAGCCAATGAAGCAACGGACAAACAATTAATCTCAAAAGTATACAAGCAACTCCTGCAGCTCCATTCTAGAAAAATAAACAACCCAATTAAAAAGTGGGCCAAAGAACTTAACAGACATTTCTCCAAAGAAGACATAAAAATGGCTAACAAACACATGAAAAGATGTTCAACATCACTGATTATCAGAGAAATGCAAATCAAAACCACAATGAGGTACCACTTTACACCAGTCAGAATGGCTGCCATCCAAAAGTCTACAAGCAATAAATGCTGGAGGGGATGTGGAGAAAAGGGAACCCTCTTACACTGTTGGTGGGAATGCAAACTAGTACAGCCACTATGGAAAACAGTGTGGAAGTTCCTTAAAAAGCTGCAAATAGACCTGCCATATGACCCAGCAATCCCACTGCTGGGCATATACACCGAGGAAACCAGAATTGAAAGAGACACGTGTACCCCAATGTTCATCGCTGCATTGTTTACAATAGCCAGGACATGGAAGCAACCTAGATGCCCATCAACTGATGAATGGATAAGAAAGCTGTGGTACATATACACAATGGAATATTACTCAGCATTAAAAAAAAATTCATTTGAAGCAATTCTACTCAGATGGACGAAACTGGAGCCCATTATCCAGAGTGAAGTAAGCCAGAAGCAAAAACAACAATACAGTATATTAATGCATATATATGGAATTTAGAAAGACGGTAACGAGAACCCAACATGCGAGACAGCAAAAGGAACGCAGATGTATAGAATAGACTCGTGGACTTTGTGGAGGAGGGTAAAGGTGGGATGATATGGGAGAAGGGCATTGAAGCATGTTAATTGTCATGTGTCTAATCAATCGCCAGCCCAGGATTGATGCTCGGGGCTGGTGCAGCGAGATTTCCCGGGGGAGAGGGAGGAGGGAGGGGGGTTCCGGAGGGGAAGCATATGTAAACCCATGGTGATATCATGACAATGTATGGCAAAAACAATAAAAAAAAGATCTACGTGTAGATAACATGATAAATTAACACACACACACATATTATTCTGCATTTGCTGACATTATTTGAGCACTTTTCTCCCAAACTTAACTCTGAAATCTCTGCTTCCATGATTTTCCTAATGGACCGTATGTTATACCAAAATTAATTATTGAAAGCCTCTGGACAAAGCTTTCTCTCTGGTACATGTTTTTTTTTCATACAGGACTCTTCACTGAAAATGCTCCCTCTAGGTATCTATCTTTATCTCCAATTGAAATGGTCCTTCCTTCAAAGTTAAAATGTTACAATTTTGTTTCCACCAATGATCTTGTGTAATACTTATTTTTAGCCTATGTGATTGTTTTTAGATTAAAGTTTACAAGTCTCACTATTCTTTAATCTTTTGTGGTGCTTATTAGCACAACTGCTTACATACACGAAGTCCTAAATAAGTATTTAAGAACTATATGTAAGATTGAAATAAATATTACTTTAAAATACCTCATGAAGTAAGAGTGCTATACTTGATATCAATTTTGTAATGAGTTCAGGGGAATCACTTGCCCTGGGATAACTACTGATGTCAGTTTACCACTCTAAATTTCTTTCAAGACAATCACAAGTATCGTATACCTTAAGTGAATTAAATATTTTTCTTTTTATCATGAGGATTATTTCCTGGGATACACCACGAGAAGCTCTTAAGTTAGATGTTTGGATTAAAATATTTACAATAATCTTATTACATATTTCTGGAGGTACTCACAAGGTTAGACCAGGTCAACTTCAAGGAGAGATACACTGGTTATCACTGGAAAAAAATTAGCTGTCAGGATTATATGATTTTTGGATCATAACTCTCAAAGAAATTTCATATACAAGCTATTTCTTATGCTATAATAATATGATGAGAAGGGACCTAAGTCAGCCTCATTTGAGGGTTACAGTTAACAACTGCATCATGATATTTCCATTTATTTTCAGTATAAAGAAAGAGGTTCACTAAATATCTAGTTTTTATATCAATCAGAATTATCCAGGAAAGTTTCATGATATAGGAACACATGATAGTTCCATGTGTATAGGGAGGTACCTATACACATATATACAGACAAATATAGAAATCAACTGTCTTTGTAAACCTATATCTACCCATACATCTATATATAAAGATATATATTATTAGATTTGGGTCACTGTATTACGGAGGCTGAGAAGATACCATGTTATCTGCATGGTAGAGTTCCAAGAAAGGTGATGGCACTTATTAGGTTTGAAATCAAAGAACTGATGGTATACATTCCAGCCCATGTATGAAAACCTGAGAATCAATAGCATGGAGGGCAAAATAAGATTCATGTTCTGATAAATCAGCCTTCTTCTGCCTTTCTGTTCCATACAGGCCCAGAATGGATGAGATGACACTCACAAACAAAGGGTGCTGTAATCCACTTTACTAAGTCTACTAAGTCAATACTAATCTCTTTTAGAAACATACTCATGGACACACACACAAATAATGATAACTAGATATTTGGGCAATCTAGACCATGTCAACGTGATACAAAATATGAACCACCACAAGTCCACCTGTCATCAGCTTAATTACCACACAAAGCTAGTGGGAAAGAATCTGACTGCCAATGCAGGAGATGCAAGAGAAACAGGTATGATCTGCAGGTTGGGAAGATTCCTTGGAGAAGAAATGGCAACCCACAACAAACTGTAGAAAATTCTTCAAGAGATGGGAATATCAGACCACCTTATCTGCCTCCTGAGAAATCGGTATGCAGGTCAAGAAGCAACAGTTAGAGCTGGACATGAAACAACAGACTGGTTCCAAATAGGAAAAGGAGTACGTCAAGGCTGTATATTGTTACTCTGCTTATTTAACTTATATGCAGAGTGCATCATGTGAAATGCCAGGCTGGATAAAACACAAGCTGGAATCAAGATTACAGGGAGAAATACCAATAATTTCAGATATGCAGATGACACCACCCTATGGCAGAAAGCAAAGAGGAACTAAGGAGCCTCTTGATGAAAGTGAAAGAAAAGAGTGAAAAAGCTGGCTTAAAACTCAACATTCAAAAAAAAAAAAAAAAAAGATCATGGCATCAGCCCCATCACTTCACAGCAGAGACATGGGAAAACAATGGAAACTGTGAGAGACTTTATATTTTGGGGGGGTGGCTCCAAAATCACTGCAGATGGTGACTGCAGCCATGAAATTAAAAGACATTTGCTCCTTGCAAGAAAAGCTATGACAAACCTAGACAGCATACTAAAAACAGGAGATATTACTCTGCCAACAAAGGTCGGTACAGTCAGAGCTATGGTTTTTCCAGTAGTCATGTAGATTTGTAAGAGCTGAACCATAAAGAAAGCTGAGCACCAAAAAAATCGATGCTTTTGAAATGTGGTATTGAAGAAGACTCTTGAGAGTTTCTTGGACTGCAAGGAGACCAAGCCAGTTATCCTAAAGGAAATAAATCCTGAATATTCATTGGAAGCTCTGATATTTTGGTCACCTGATGTGAAGAACTCACTCATTAGAAAAGACCCTGATTCTGGGAAAGACTGAAGGCAGGAGGAGGAGAATGGGACAACAGACGATGAGATGGTTGGATGGCATCACCCACTCGATGGACATGAGTTTGAGCAACCTCTGTGAGTAGGTGATGGATGGGGAAACCCAGGGTGCTTCAGTCCATGGGCTCACAGAGTCAGACACTACTGAGCAACTGAACTAATATCCAAATATAGACTGCTATGTATAAACCTAATGGCAATCACAAACCAAAAATCATAATAGACACAACACATGAAAAGTAGAAAGATACACAAGTATAAGGTTATCAAGTCAGAAGGGAAGAAATGAAAGAAGAAAGCATTAAAAAGTACAAAACAACCTTAAAACAATTAATAAAATGGCAATATGTACTTACTATCAATAATTATTTTAAATGTAAAAAGACTAAATGCTTTAATCAACTGATGAATGGATAAGAAAGCTGTGGTACATATACACAATGGAATATTACTCAGCATTAAAAAAAAATTCATTTGAATCAGTTCTACTCAGGTGGACGGAACTGGAGCCTATTATCCAGAGTGAAGTAAGCCAGAAGGAAAAACAACAATACAGTATACTAACGCATATATATGGAATTTAGAAAGATGGTAACGAGAACCCTGCATGTGAGACAGAAAAAGGAACGCAGATGTATAGAACAGACTCGTGGACTCTGTGGAAGAGGGCAAGGGTGGGATGATATGGGAGAATGGCATTGAAACATGTTAAGTATCATATGTGAAATCAATCGCCAGCCCAGGGTTGATGCTCGGGGCTGATGCACCGAGATGTCCCAGGGGGTGGGAATCGGGAGGGAGGAGGGAGGGGGGTTCTGGAGGGGGAGCATATGTAAACCCATGGCGGTTTCATGTCATTGTATGGCAAAACCAACACAATAAAAAAAAACATACAGAATGGCTGAAGGGATACAAAAACAATACCCATATTTATCCCACAGATATTCATATCTAAAGACACACAGAGACTGAAAATGGAGAGATCAAAGTTATTCCATATAAATGGAAATCAAAATAAAACTAGGGTGAAGTGAAAGTGAAAGTTGTTCAGTTGTGTCTGACTGTTTGCAATCCCATGGACTACACAGTACATGGAATTCTCTAAGCCAGAATACTGGAGTGGGTAGCCTTTCCCTTCTCCAGGGGATCTTCCCAACCCAGGGATTGAACCATGTCTCTCGCACTGCAGGAGGATTCTTTACCAGCTGAGCCACAAGGTAGCAATACTTATATCAAATGAAATAGACTTAAGAAAAAAGACAGGAACAGGAGACAAAGAAATCCACTACATAATGATCAAGGGATCATATAAGAAGAGATAATCACCGTAAATATATATGTACTCAACATAGAAGCACAATACAGAAAGCAAATATTGAAGAACATAAAGGAAGATATTGACAATAACACAATAATAATAGAGGACATTAACAGTTCACTTACATCAGTGGATGGATCATCCACATAGAAAAATCAGTAAGGAAACAGTGGTCTTCAAGGATTCTTTAGATTAAATGGGCTTAATACAGATGCATACAGGACATTCCACCCCATAATAGCAAAAGCATACTGTTTCAAATGCACATGCAACACTCTCCAGGATACATCACAAATGGCAGCACCCAAAAACAAGCCTTAGGAAATTTAAGAAACTTAAAATCAGATCAAGCATTCTGACCACAATGCTATGAGACTAGAAATCAATAATGAGGGAAAAAAAAATCCCTCCAGAAAACAAAAACATGTGGAAGCTAAATAACACACTACTAAAAATTCAACAGATAATGAAGAAATCAAAGAAGAAATTTTTTTAAAGAGGGGAAAAAAATGAAAACACAATGATCCTGCAAAGGCAATTATTAGATGCAAGTTTACAGCAAATCAAGTATACCTCAGAAATAAGAAAAATCTCATTCCTAAGTAAAAGGAAATAAAA
The DNA here is from genome assembly GCA_007570785.1 of Antilocapra americana. Taxonomy (NCBI): domain Eukaryota; kingdom Metazoa; phylum Chordata; class Mammalia; order Artiodactyla; family Antilocapridae; genus Antilocapra; species Antilocapra americana. The sequence goes on along the minus strand of ML664163.1, from coordinate 11,150,111 downwards.
CATACAGGTCAAAGCAGAAATAAACGAAAGAGATTAAAAGAAAAAAAATATAAAACGTTAATGAAACTAAGAACTGGTTCTTTGAAAGATAAACAAAACTATTAAACCTTTAGCCAGACTCATCAAGAGAAAGAGGATCCAAATTAAAAAATCAGAAATGGAAAAGAATAAATGACAATCAGCATTACAGAATTACAAAGGATCATAAGAGATTACTATGAACAAACTATATGTCAATAAAATGGACAACCTAGAAGAAAAGGATAAATACCAAGATATGTACAATCTCCCAAGACAGAACCAGAAAGAAATAGAAAATATAAACAGACCAATTACCAGCAAAGAAACTGAATCAGTAAAGTAACAACAACAGCAAACACAACAAAAACTCCCAACAAACAAAAGTCCGATACAAGATAGTGTCACAGGTGAATTCTATCAAACAGTTAGAGAAAAGTTAACACCTTCTCAAAGTATTCTAAAAATTACAGAGGAAGGAAAGCTTCCAAACTCATTTTACATTGCCAGGATTATCCGGATATAAAAGCTAGAAATGTATATATCACAAAAAATTATAGGCCAATATCTATGATGAACACCAAGGCAAAAAAATCTTCAAATGAATATTAGCAAATCAATTTCAACAGTATATTAAAAAGATCTCACATGATTAAGAGGGTTTTACACCAAGTATGCAAAGATGGTTCAATATCTGCAAGTCAATCAATGGGATACACCAAAGAAAAAAATTGAAGAGTAAAAATCATATGATCATTTTAATACATGCAGAAAAACCTTTTGAAAAAATTCAACTTAAATAAATTTGCAAAATGCAAAATTAATAAACAGAAATCTGATGCATTTCTATGCATTAACAATGAATTATCAGAAACAGATATTAAGGAGACATCTCATTTATAACCAGATTAAAAAATAAAATACCTAGCAATAAACCTACCTAAGGACATAGGAGAACTAAGAAAACTATAAGACACTGATAATAGACATGAAAGCATACACAAACAGATGAAAAGATACACTGTGTTCTCAGCTTGGAAGAATCAATCTTGTTATAATGACATACCACCCAGGGTAATCTACAGATTCAGTGGAATCCCTGTCAACATATCATGATATTTTTCATGATAGAACAAATAGTACTACATTTTATATTGAAAAACAAAATAATTCAAATAGCCAAAACAACTCTGAGAAGAAAGAACAGAGCTGGAGGTATATACTCCCTGATTTTAGAATATACTACAAATTAAAGTCATCAAGACAGTATGGCACTGGGACAAAAACAGATGTATAGATTAATGGAACACAAACAAGAGCCCAGACATAAATTCATAAACTTATCATTAATTAATCTACAATAAAAGAGGAATGACATACAATAAGAAAATTCAGTCTCTTTAATAAGTGCTGTTGGCCATAAACAGGAATGAATTTGAGTCAGCTGAACTGAGGTGGATGAACCTAGAGCCTGTTATATAGGGTGAAGTAAGTTAAAAAGAGAAAAACAAATATCATATATCAACACATATTTATGGAATCTAGAAAAACGGTATTGATGAACCTATTTGTATGGCAGGAACAGAGATGTAGACATAGAGAGTGGACTTGTGGCCACAGCAAGGAAAAGAGAGGGTGGGACAAATTGAGAAAGCAGCATTGGAACATACACATTATCATGTGTAAAATAGATAGGTGCTGTAGATAAAACAGATAGATGGGAAGCTGCTGTATAACACAGGGAGCTTAGTCTGGTGCTCTGTGATGACTCAAAGGGGTGGGAAGTTCCAGAGGAAGGAGACAAGTGTGTATCTATGATTGATTCATGTTATTGTGTGGCAGAAACCAACACAACTTGCAATTATTCAGCAATTAAAAGTAAATTAAAAAATAAGTGCTGCTTGGAAAACTGGATGCTACATATAAAATAATGCAGTTAGAACACTTTCTCACACCATATAAAAAAATAAACTCAAAATGGCTTAAAGATCAAAATGTAAGACAGTGAGTCCTTAATTTGGCTTCCTAGGTAGCAGTAGTGGTAAAGAGTTCACCTGCTAATGCAGCAGACATAAGAGATGTGGGTTCAATCCCTGGGTTGGGAAGATCCCCTGGAGTAGGAAATGGGAACCCACTCCAAAATTCTTGCCTGGAGAATCCCATGGACATGAAGAGCCTGGTGGGCCCCAGTCTATAGTGTTGCAAAGAGTCAGACAAGACTGAAGTGACTTAGCATGCCCAAATCCTTACAAGAAAACATACTAGAACACTATTTGACATAAATCATAGTAGTATCTTTTTGGATTTGTTTCCTAAGACAGAATAAACATTCTCAATATAATTTGTCATTGGGGGAAATGCAGATTAAGACCATAGTGAGATATCATGACCCATCTATTGAAATGATAAAATTGGAAAGACTGCTTATCCTGGAAGCAACAATGCAGACACCTGTTAGATTAAAAAAAAAACCTGAGGGCAAAAAAGAAGAGTGAAAAGTTAGTTACACAATATTGAAGTGGGCAGTATATTTAAGGCAAGGGTGGGTTATCTTGAAGCTACATATTATATGTGTCAATGAACATTATACTGCTTACTTCATCTGTCTGCTGAGTTTCCACAGTGACTTCTCTTTATCTATGTTTTATTTTTCACCTCCTTTTTAGCTTTCACTAGCAGAATTCTAAGTACACAGAAGAATCAAAAAATGACCCAAAAAATATCCTTTGCTTTCCTTCTAACTTCCAATCAAATCCCAAGTGGAGGTTAAACATTAATTCTACACCTCAGGTATAAAAACACAACATCACAATTGTCATATTATAATATTTTGATGTAAATAATGCCATTATTTCCCTCAGTGAATGCTCAATGGCAACTTTGTTTATACTTAAAGGCAAATCTGAACATGTGACCACCATGTTCAAAATCCCTCAGCAGTTTTCATTTAAGTTGGGGTATAGAACAAAATCTCACCTACCATGAGATCTGACGTGACCCCAACAATGCTGGCCTCCCTTGTCCACTCTGACTCCTCTTTGTTTCTCTTTTTATATTTTTGCTACGTTTGCAAAATTTTTTGCTTATTTCTCTAATTATCCAGTTCTTTGATAAGGTAGGCCTGCAGATGATGAAACTGAAGAAGGCAAATGTCTGGAGACAATACAATATTAGAAATGTAGACACACAGTCATCACTACTTAAACAGAATTTGCATTTTAAAAAACCTCTGGAATATTCATAGGGATTAATGTTTGAGAAGCACTAACCTAGGCCACTTCCCACAGTGGTTCTTGGTTTTCTTTTTTCTTTCCTCCTCCCGTGAATTTTGCCTAATGAGATTTCTCACTAGTTTTCAGCTTAAAGTAGGAAGTCAGGTGTAGTTGTGGAATGTGAGCCACGGTTTACACAAGAAGGAAAAATTTAGGGGTTGACTGCTAAAGAGAATCTGTAACTTTGTCCTCACTGAAATCATGTGTGATGAGCTCAGACAATACTGGACTCATCAAAGAACTTGGAATATCAAATTTATAGATAAACTGGAGTTTGCATAAACATTTCAAAAGCGCCTGTGGTGGAAAGAAGTGGTATGAAGTACAATTTCAATTGATAAACCTGGGAACCGTCTACAATGACTTGATGTTTATGATTTCAGTCTGAAACGCCCAATGAGACAACCTGGATTTCTCATACATGTCCAAGTCCAAAATGCCCAGTAGACCAGCTTAGCTTTGTCCTAAAGGGAATCTTTGGGCAGTATCAGGGGAGTTTGTATTCTATGCTCTTTCCTCTTCTGACAAAAGCACAATTGTCACAATTGTACAACTTATTGACTCTGTGTTAAAGACAAATTCATATAAACAACAGTTTCCTGAACTTGGAAAATGAACTTCAAAATGAAACAGTATACAAAGAACTGTTGCCTGTGTTATTGTCATTGCAGTGCTCTTGTATTATTTTCTACTTCAGAAAGCTGAACTCTAAAAGGATCTTGAAAACTTCTTAGTAGGTACTGGTAAGAGAGAATGATTTCTATAATATCATTGTGTTTTTACTGAAAACAAAGAGTCGGGCATGACTGAGCGACTGAACTGAACTGAAAGTTAAAAATACTATAAAATTTATAATAATTTTGATTTGGTTTACAAGATATCAAAATAGCCAGGTGAAAATGAACAATAAATAGTGAATAATCTGTATATTTTATTACTGTAAGTAAATATGGTTAAGCGAGATAGCTCTAAGGCCACTTTGTAATCCTTAATGATATTTAATTATTTGGTTAATATAATTATTATATAATTATTCCATAAGATAAGCTTTGGTAGACTGGAACATTAAGTAAATTAAAAGTGAGTTGAAATATTTATGCCACAATGTTTCCCATGCAAGATCTTCCTGACAATTATATTCAAAATATTTATTCTACTTAGCTAACTTACATTCACTACTTTTCCATGTATTTCTTAGGTTATCTCACTGAATATGTATATATATCATCTATCTATCTATTTATGTATCTTCTGAAATGGTAAAAATACCCCTCCAGTCTCTTTTGACCTTTAGTAAGGTCACACAGTGAATTAAGAATTTCTGATTATTTATTAATTTGGGATTGCATGGAAGAACTGCAATTACTGGTATATTGCCTTTATTCAATTTTAGTTTTTAGCTCAATTTGATTCTGCTACTAAAAGTTGTGGAGAAGCAAATGCTATAAAGAAAAGCTGAATTTCTAGATAAATTCAGCTTTGATTACAGTAATAACAATGATAAAGCGTCTTTTAAATATGAAAAGAACTTAGAGGTAATGCTAGTATATTTATGAACAATTTTAAAATAAATTTAAAATGCAATACTATTTCATATATAAATTCCATACAAAAATAAACTTCGAATTTTGAAGAAAAGTAAAAGAAAGGTTTCTCAGTGCTGCCAACTTTTGATGAATCCAGACTTAAGACAAATATTTACCACTAAACTGTGAGACTTTTATTTTATCTTTAGCCTTTCTAATACTTTCTAATACTTCTCTCTCTCCATTTCCTGATCTTTCCAATGTTTATCCATGTTCCTTGGTCTCTTTCTGCTTTTTGTTCCTTTTTGTTTTCTTTTCACTCACTTAAATTTTCCACTTCACTTCTCTACCCATTTTTATCTCAATACCCTCCTCTTTCTCTTGAAAAACTACATGATATTGTTCTACAGGAAAAAAAAAATTCACATCTGTCTTCCAGTGGTAAAGAAATATAAACTGTTCTCAACATATTAGATACTTTCTTTCATTCTCCTCACTGCTGTGCCATTTCTCATTGTTCTCTAACTCAACTCTGTTACAATATGAAAAATGCTCTCACTAAAGCCACTAGAAGTCGCTTGATTCCCACATGCGGAGATTTCTTTTCACTCTATTGTATCAGAATATTCACTTTGCTTTAAGGATTGTATTTGACTTTGTTCTTCTTCTGTATTTTCCTCTGCTTGAGTGCCTAACACAGCTTTCCAATTCCCTCCTTCTTCTATTCACTCTACTCAGTAGCATTTTTCAGTCTTTCTTTTTCTCCTTTTGGGTGACCCAGAGCTCTTGGTTGCAAGAAGAATTAAGTTAATTGAATGCAAATTGGCTCCAATGAAGAAACTCTAGGGTAAGTTGAAGAAATCCACTGGATAAATGGGAAGGTACACTAAGAAAGAAATCAGACAGCTGACACACAAATCATGTTTCAGTTCTAGTTCAGTAAGGCCTGTTATCATTGTAGCTGAATTTAAATGCCACAATGCACACTGACAATGCCATTGTTGTGGACATAGGATTCCTTTTCTGGGGTCAGGACAATTTTTCCTTGGTTGAGTTGGCAAACAAAATTCTTTTTGTGCACACATGATTTTTGTCTTTATATATATTCTAAATGCACTGTGGTGAGTTTGGGTGCTTTGCTTAGTTGCTCAGTTGTGTCCCACTCTTTGCAACCCCATGAACTGCAGCCCACCAAGCTCCTCTGTTCATGGAGATTTCTCCAGGCAAAAATACTGGAGTGGGTTGCCAAGCCCTCCTCCAGGGGATCTTCCCAACTCAGGGATTGAACCCAGGTCTCCTGCAATGCAGGCAGATTCTTTACCATCTGAGCCACCAGCAGAGCCCAGAGTTTGAGTGAAAGTGAAAGTTGCTCAGTCATGTCTGACTCTTTGCGATCCCATGAATTATATAGTCCGTGAAATTCTCTAGGCCAGAATACTGGAGAAGGGTAGTCTTCCCTTTTTCCAGGGGATCTTCCCAACCCAGGGATCGACCCAGGTCTCCCGCCTTGCAGACAGATTCTTTAACAGCTGAGCCACAAGAGAAGAGTTTGAGTGTCTAATTCTAAATCAAATGCCTCATCACAACCCCTCCCCGCCCCATCCTAGGTTTAAGGGGGAGGACAAAGTCACTTTCTAGAATTTTGGCTTCTAGGGTGGATGACAGTTTTTGTTTGCCACCAAGACTTACGTGGTAAAACAAGAGAATCAGATTTTTCCATCTAATAAATGATATACATCCATTTTTATCCAATATAACTTCCTCAAGTTTATTTTCATGCCTTCTCTCTTTTTACCTTATTCACACTGGCCAATGGAAAGGTCATACATACTATTTATTTCAGCCACCTCAAAGACTCTCAAGTCATTATTTCTATTAATCTTTTGTAGAATCATACCATAACGTTTATCTAACTTGAATATCCAGAGGATGTTCTTGAAAAAACTAGCTACTTCATCTGAGTCTTCTATGTCAATTTTTGATGTCCATTTGCCCAGTCACTTAGTTACTCTCTCTCCTTTACTAATCATTCCTTCACATCTTACATGTCACCAAGTTCCAGTGAAACTGAGCAGGATCCTGTGGGGCCCTCATGAGTACAAAAGACTTTCAGTATTTCCCATTTCTTTGTAGGAAAAAAGCTTTAGCTCCTAGACCTTCCCTGGTTCCTAAGGTCAGATTCAAACAGTTCCTAATTAGGAAAAGGGGGAGAATACAGAAGCAAAGAGAAACAGTCAGCAAACAATATTGCAGAGATGAAGCAGGGTCCTTGTTCTCCCTTAAGGAATATACATAACAAGATAACTTTAAGTTTTTCTTTAAGGCCTCTATCCAGGTAGAGGATGGTAACTTCAAGCTGAGCATAAGATTCCTGGAACACACCCTGTTACCTCACCACAAATCAATCAGAAGAGTCATACATTCTGCAGCCCTCATCCCAAGTTTTGCCTTTAAAAACTCTTCCTCAAAAACCAAGGATGCGGTATGATTTTAGAACGTAAGCCACATATTCCTCTTGCCTGTTCCTGTACCAAACCTTTCTGTGTTCCAAACTCTGAAACAAACTTTTTGGTTTGTTTGGTCTGTCTATGCACTGGGGACACAAACTTGAGTTCAGCAGTACAAGTGATCTTCATTCTCATTTTATTTTGATCTCTTTGTCTTCCTCATCATCCCTAATGTTATATCACATGAACTAAGAATTTCACATACATCTAGGTCAAATGGTGAATATTTATAAAATGCCTTTTATCAGAGCCCATTCATGATCTACTAAATCAATTTCTTCAGTTATACTTCAGAATCAATATTTTGCACCAAACTCCCCCAGACAATTCTGATGTGTAATCTGGTTTAGGAATCATTGGACAATAGCTACAGCTTCCTAATTATTGTTTATGATGAGAGTTTCTTGTACCTGCACCCTATTTTCTATAGCCAAATATTTAACTTCAAAAAATAAGTGATGTTCTCCCTCCTTGTCTAATAAGTTTTAAATTCTTGCCGAATGCTTGCAGAATGAAGTTCAAGATCTTCACATGGCATTTCATTCATTCTATAAACTGGTCCCTTCTAACATTGTTACTTTGTTCTTTTTTTTTTTTATTATTGGTTTTGCTATACAGTGACATGATATCGCCATGGGTGTACATATGCTCCCCCTCCAGAACCCCCCTCCCTTCTCCCTCCCTCCTCCCTCCCCCCAGGAAATCTCGGTGCAGCAGCCCCGACCAACAACCCTGGGCTGGCGATTGATTTCACATATGATACTTAACATGTTTCAATGCCATTCTCCCAAATCATCCCACCCCTGCCCTCATCCACAGAGTCCACGAGTCTGTTCTATACATCTGCGTTCCTTTTGCTGTCTCGCATGCTGGGTTCTCCTTACCATCTTTCTAAATTCCATATATATATGTGTTAGTATACTGTATTGTTGTTTTTCCTTCTGGCTTACTTCACTCTGGATAATAGGCTCCAGTTCCATCCACCTGAGTAGAACTGATTCAAATGAATTTGTTTTTAATGCTGAGTAATATTCCATTGTGTATATGTACCACAGCTTTCTTATCCATTCGTCAGGTGATGGGCATCTAGGTTGCCTCCATGTCCTGGCTATTGTAAACAGTGCAGCGATGAACATTGGGGTACACGTGGCTCTTTCAATTCTGGTTTCCTCGGTGTGTATGCCCAGCAGTGGGATTGCTGGGTCATATGGCAGTTCTATTTCCAGTTTTTTAAGGAATCTCCACACTGTTTTCCATAGTGGCTGTACTACTTTGCATTCCCACCAACAGTGTAAGAGGGTTCCCTTTTCTCCACATCCTCTCCAGCATTTATTGCTTGTAGATTTTTGGATGGCAGCCATTCTGACTGGTATAAAGTGATACCTCATTGTGGTTTTGATTTGCATTTCTCTAATAATGAGTGATGTTGAGCATCTTTTCATGTGTTTGTTAGCCATTTTTATGTCTTCTTTGGAGAAATGTCTGTTAAGTTCTTTGGCCCACTTTTTGATTGGGTTGTTTATTTTTCTAGAATGGAGCTGCAGGAGTTGTTTGTATATTTTTGAGATTAATTGTTTGTCCGTTGCTTCATTGGCTATTATTTTCTCCCATTCTGAAGGCTGTCTTTTCACCTTGCTTATAGTTTCCTTTGTTGTGCAGAAGCTTTTAATTTTAATTAGGTCCCATTTGTTTATTCGTGCTTTTATTTCCAATATTCTGGGAGGTGGGTCATAGAGGATCCCGCTTTGGTTCATGTCAGAGAGTGTTTTGCCTATGTTATCCTCTAGGAGTTTTATAGTTTCTGGTCTTATGCTTAGATCTTTGATCCATTTTGAGTTCATCTTTGTGTATGGTGTTAGAAAGTGTTCTAGTTTCATTCTTTTACAAGTGGCTGTCCAGTTTTTCCAGCACCACTTATTAAAGAGATTGTCTTTTCTCCATTGTATATTCTTGCCTCCTTTGTCAAAGATAAGGTGTCCATAGATGCGTGGATTTATCTCTGGGCTTTCTATTTTGTTCCACTGATCTATATTTCTGTCTTTGTGTTACTCTGTTCTTATATCCATGTTCTACACAAAGATTTCTTGACCTTACCCTATCAGTCAATTCAGTCACTTAGTCATGTCCAACTATTTGTGGTACCATGGACTGCAGCACGCTAGGATTCCCTGTCCATCACCAACTCCTAGAGCTTGCTCAAACTCATGTGCATTGAGTCGATGATGCCATCAACCACCTCATCCTCTGTTGTCCCCCTCTCCTCCTGCCCTCAATATTTCCGAACATCAGGGTTTTTCCAATGAGTCAGTTCTTTGCATCAGGTGGCCAAAGTATTGAAGCTTCAGCTTCAATGTCAGTGCTTCCAATAAATATTCAGGACTGATTTCATTTAGGATTGACTGGTTTGATCTCCTTGCAGTTCAAGGGACTCTCAAGAGTCTCCTTCAACACCACAGTTCAAAAGCATCAATTCTTCAGTGCTCAGATTTCTTTATAGTCCAACTCTCTCATCCATACATGACTACTGGAAAAACCATAACTTTGACAAGATGGACCTTTGTTGGCAAAGTAATGTCTCTGCTTTTTAACATGCTGCCTAGGTTGGTCATAGCTTTTCTTCCAAGGAGCAAGTGTCTTTTAACTTCATGGTTGTAGTCACCATCTGTGGTGATTTTGGAGCTCCCCAAAATAAAGTCTGTCACTGTTTCCATTGTTTCTCCATCTATTTGCCATGAAGTGATGGGACCAGATGCCATGATCTTAGTTTTCCAAATTTTGAGTTTTAAGCCAACTTTTTTCACTCTCCTCTTTCACTTTCATCAAGAGGCTCTTTAGTTTCTCTTCGCTTTCTACCCTCTTCGCCATAAAGGTAGTGCCATCTGCATATCTGAGGTTATTTAGTATCTCCTAAGGTTGCTCATCTTCAAAATGTATTTCTTCTCTTCTAAATCTTCTCATTTCTGTGCAAAGTTTTATTTTATTTTATTTTTCATATTTTAAATTTTATTTATTTATTTATTTATCTTTACATTATCGTGTTGGTTTTGCCATACATTGACATGAATCCGCCATGGGTATACATGTGTTCCCCTTCCAGAACCCCCCTCCCACCTCCCTCCCGATTCTGGGTCATCCCGGTGCACCAGCCCTGAGCACCCTGTATCATGCATCAAACCTGGGCTGGCGATTGATTTCATATATGATAATTTACATGTTTCAATGCCATTCTCCCATATCATCCCACCCTTGCCCTCTCCCATAGAGTCCAAAAGACTGTTCTATACATCTGCATCTCTTTTTCTGTCTCACATACAGTGTTATCATTACCATTTTTCTAAATTCCATATATATGTGTTAGTATACTGTATTGTTGTTTTTCCTTCTGGCTTACTTCACTCTGGATAATAGGTTCCAGTTTCATCCACCTCAGTAGAACTGATTCAAATGTATTCTTTTTAATGGCTGAGTAATATTCCATTGTGTATATGTACCACAGCTTTCTTATCCATTCATCTGCTGATGGACATCTAGGTTGCTTCCATGTCCTGGCTATTGTAAACAGTGCAGCGATAAACATTGGGGTACACATGTCTCTTTCAATTCTGGTTTCCTCGGTGTGTATGCCCAGCAGTGGATTGCTGGGTCTGTGCAAAGTTTTAAATGACATAATGATTTTCTGTGTTCCAAATCTGATCACTTTTGAAAAAATATTTAAATGATGCAATTGCATTATTCTAATATAACTTTTCCACTACTAATTTTCATGTAGCATAGTAATAGTAAATAAAATAAAAAGTATTCAGGTTAGTATATGCTTTTATTTCAATTACCCTCAGCAGATTCACTTTTAAGAATAAATGATTTCCTTTTTCCATTTACCACATTGCATTTCAGAGGCCATCTATTAAGGATATGGAAACAAAAAATGCAACAGAGCTGACAGAGTTCATCCTCACAGGACTTACACATCAACCAGAGTGGCAAATTCCCATGTTTCTGCTGTTCTTTATGATATATCTCATCACCATCATGGGAAACACTGGTTTGATTGCCCTCATCTACAATGACCCTCAACTTCATATCCCAATGTACTTTTTTCTTGGGAATTTGGCCTTTGTGGATACTTGGTTATCATCCACAGTGATCCCCAAGATGCTAGTCAACTTCCTAGGCAAGAGTAAGATGATATCTCTCTCCGAATGCAAGGTACAATTCTTTTCCTTTGCAATCAGTGCAACCACAGAATGTTTTCTGCTGGCAACAATGGCATATGATCGCCATGTAGCCATTTGCAAACCATTACTTTATCCAGTGATTATGACCAATAGACTATGCATGCAGCTGCTAGTCTCGTCATTTGTAGGTGGCCTTCTTCATGCCTTAATTCATACAGGTTTTTTATTCAGATTAACCTTTTGTGACTCTAACATAATACTTAATTTTTACTGTGATGTCATGCCACTGATTAAAATTTCTTGTACTGATCCTTCTGTTAATGTTCTGATGTTATTTATTTTCTCTGGCTCAATACAGGTGTTCACCATTCTGATAGTTGTTGTCTCATATACACTTGTTCTCTTTACAATATTAAAAAGGAAATCTTTGAAAGGCATAAGGAAGGCCTTCTCCACCTGTGGGGCCCACCTCCTGTCTGTCTCTTTATATTATGGGCCTCTTCTTTTCATGTATGTGCACCCTGGATCCACACGAGCAGATGATCAAGACATGATGGACTCTTTATTTTACACTGTCATAATTCCTTTCTTAAATCCAATTATTTACAGCCTGAGAAATAAGAAGGTTACAGATTCCATGACAAAAATGTTAAAGAGAGATGGTTGCATCTTGTAATAGTATTGGTACTCTTTTCATTTAAATATTAACAAAATTATATAGTTTAGATGCGGCTATGTGATAGTGTTCAGGTTTTTTTGATGTATAATTGTTCTATTATTTTAGTGACTTAAGACATTAGTAACTAATAAATCCCATAAAATAGATTTATATTCTTATTCAAAAACATATAAAAATTTTAATCCTCTTTATAGAATACTAAAATAAAGCAATAAACCCCAAATATTTTCTATGCCTGTATGTTCTTAAATGTGGTTTTAAAATGCATTAAATATTAAATTGGAGCAGTTCCTCTGAAGGAGACTTGTTTATGATGTCTTTGACACTTATAGGTCAATCACATTTAACTCCAAAGTGGAGGTAGATTGGTATTTGTTTTTTTTTTTTATTGTAACAAATTCAGGAAAGCCTCTTTTATTTACATTATTGTGTTGGTTTTGCCATACATTGACATGAATCGTCCATGAGTGTACATGTGTTCCCCTTCCATAACCCCCCTCCCACCTCCCTCACGATTCCATCCCGATTGGTAGTTGAATGAAGAGAGGCAAATCCTAGGAATTCTGCTGGCCATCAAAAAGTCTTACATTCCACTTTATTTGGTGCATGGTAAATTTCACTTCTCATGGGAATCAACTCCCATATCACAGAAAGAAATGGGAAAGCAATGAGAAAAAAAAATGACAGGGGATCTAAGATAATGAAGACAAAGAGCTACACTATGAGAAATACCTTAGTGTGCCCCAAGAGAGAGGCAAAAGGCAAGTTATCTCTCACTATCTATGATGATTTCTAAAGTCCTTTCTAGCTATGTATGTATTTGTAGGTCAATCTGGAAAAATTTATAAGAAAGTTAATAGACTAAACTGAAGGTTTACGATGGATAAGAATGAAGAGGCAGAATTGGAAAATAATGGTCAATATTCCTAGAATTGTTTTTTAAAAAGTGAAATTAATTAGAAAAAGAAACAGTCACATTTAAAGGTTATTGGAATGTGTGGATGACAATGAGAAGTTTTGCATACTAACATGCATAGTAACAAAGTTCAAATAATGTTAAGATATGATACCATACTGCCCAGTGAGTGGCTAGGAAAGACATGAACAAGAGTTTGGATGTGTGTGCTGCAGATGTTCATTTTCATTCCATACTCTTAAGACTAACGAGCAATTCACCGTCAGGTCCGCCCCTTGTCTTCCTCTCACTAGGTACATTCTTGCTGATATCACTGTGATCCTCACCTTCATAACCACCTACCTCTAAAACTCCAATTATTTGTTGCCTCTATTCTGCTGATTCTCTCTTATGTCCCAAACATATCTGCCCAGATTTTTCTTTGTGAAAAGAACTGAGATCAAATCATATAACTCTTAAAGGATTTTTAATGGACTCTCATTATTACTGAGTTTTCCAAATGTGCTGACATACTGAGTGCAGCACTTTAACATCATATTAGGTTGTCATTAAGGGAATCAATGGTGCTATCAGGGGAATTTTATTTTATATTCTTTCCTCTTCTGGCAAATGCACATAGTTAAAATGTATATAAGCAGCATTTTCCTGAGCCTGGAAAATTAAGCCTCCAAAGTGAATCCATGAAAAGAACTATCACCTCTGTTATTGTCATTCTGTTGCTCTTGTATTATTTTTTGCTTCAGAAAGTCAAACTCTCAAAGAACCTCAACAAGTTCTTAACAGATATAGATAAGAGAGGATGACTCTTACAATATTCATTTTTAATAGAAATTTAAAATACTTTTAAATTTATAATAATTTTGATTTGGTTTACAAGATACCTGAACAGTCAGTTGAAAATTGAAAGTAAATAGTGAATAATCTGTTTATTTTACTACTCTGAGTAAATATGAATAAGCAGAGTAGCTCTAAGGCTACATTTTACCATTTAATCATACTTAATTATCTGCTCGGCATAATCACAAGACTCCACAGGATAAGACTTGGTAAACTAGAACATTAAATTAAAAGTTGATTTAAATATTTAGGTCATGATGTTTCCTGTGTAAGTAATCTTTCTGATAATTGTATTCAAAATATTTACTCCATTTAATTAACCACACTGGTGGATTAAATTTTAAGTTATATCACCTAAACAGTAACCCCTCGATCCTTTCATCTACTCCTTAATTATTTCATTGAGTATATCTGAATATATATATATATATGCAAAAGTGATGAAAATGGCCCTCAATCATTTTGACCTTTATTACTTCATAAGTACCCATACATTGAATTAAGAATTTTTCATTATTTACTGATTTGGGACTGAATGGAAGGAAAACATATTTCAAATAAACCCACAGTTAACAGCTGCAGTTCTTGGCATTGGTTATTTATATGACCTTTATTCAGTTCCAGTCTTTGGTTCAATTTTATTCTGCTAATAAAACCTGTGGATAAGCAAATGCTGTGATGGAAAACCAGAGAAAGTCAGTTCTAATCTCAGTAATAGCAAAGGTAAAGTATCTTTCAAACATGAAAAGAAGTTTGATGCAGTGTTCAGTTCAGTTCAGTTCAGTCGCTCAGTCGTGTCCGATTCTGTGCGACCCCATAGATGGCAGCCCACCAGGCTCCACTGTCCCTGGGATTCTCCAGGCAAGAACACTGGAGTGGGTTGCCATTTCCTTCTCCAATGCATGAAAGTGAAAAGGGAAAGTGAGGTCGCTCGGTCATGTCCTGCTCTTAGCGACCCTGTGGACTGCAGCTTACCAGGCTCCACCATCCATGGGATTTTCCAGGCAAGAGTACTGGAGTGGGTCGTCTTAGTATATTTATAGATAATACAAATTTCTGAAGTAAATTTATTTAAACTAGACACTGTCATATACAAATTTCATAGGAATAAAAACTTGGATGTTTGAAGGAAAGAAAAAGGAAAGTTTCCCAGTGTTGAAAAATTTCAAGGAAAACCAGGGTTAATATAAACATAAAGCCCCCAAACTTTCCCCTTATTTCCTCTTAAGCTTTTCTCTGACACTTCCTCTCCCTCTTCATTTCCTTCTCTTTTCTATACTTATCCATCTATGTTCCTTACTCTTGTCCTGCTTTTTGTTGTTCCATGTTTTCTTTCCACTCACCTACACGTCTCATTCTACCTCTCTATCCACTCTCATCTCAATGCCCTCTTCTATCACTTTTGAAAATTTTCATGAAGAAAAAAAAAATCTCATCTGTTCTTCACATCTCAGATACTCTGTTTCATTCTCCTCACTGCTGTGCCATTTGCTTCCATTCACTTTCCAGTGTTCTTTGATTCAGTTCTACACCAAAATGGAAACTGCTCTTACTAAAGCCACTAAAAATCTCTTGATTCCCACACTCAATTATCTCTGTTCACCCCTTAGCTTACAAGAGCAGTTATTTCACTTTTGGCTCTCTCCTTTGTGCTTTTAAAGTATTTTCCTCTCTTTAAGTTCCCTACACTCAGCTTTCCAACTCCTTCCCTCTTCTCTGATCACTCTGCTCAGTAGCCTTTTCTGGTCTTTCCTTTTCTCTTTTTTGGGTGAGCCAGTACTCTTGGTTCCAAGAGGAAAACAGTTAATTGAATGAAAACTGAATCCAACAAAGAAATGCTAGGAAAGTCGGAGAAACCCACTGGAGAAATGGGTAGTCAACACTCCAAATCATGTTCTAGCTCTAGCTCAATAGCCCTGTTGTCATTGTTTGCCGAACTTAAATACCACAAATCACACTAAAAATGCCATTGTGATGGACACAGGATTCATTTTCTAGGGATATGATACTGTTTCCTTGTTTGAGTTGGCAACCAAAATTGTCTTCTGCACACATCAGGCCTTTGTCATTCTCTTTGTATATTCCAAATTCAGTGTATGTGCACTAGAGTTACTAGCAGTGTATCAAGCCCCCTTACATTAGGTTCAAACAAAAGTCAGTTTCTAGAAGTTTGGTTTCTAGGCTTATTAGGTAGAAAATAGGTTCAGATGTTATGTATCTAAAACTATGTATGTACCTATATATATATATATATATGTATACACACACACACACACACACACACACACACACACACACACACATCCACTTTTAAATCTCTTTAAATTTCCTCAAATTTATTTTCATGATTCCTCTTTACCTTACATACATTTTCCAATGGATGGATCATACTATATTTTAGCCACTTCTATGACTCCCAAGTCATTATTTTTCATTTTCATTAAGCTTTTGTAGAATTATATACCTGGGTGTTCAGAGGATGCTCCTTGCAAAAACTGGCCATTTCATCTGAGCTTTCAACATCAATTTTGATGATAATCTACATAATAACCAAGTGACTCTCTTTCTTTTACTACTTCTTCACATTTTACATGTCACTAAGTCCTGTTGAAACTGAACAGGACCCTGTGGGGTCATCCTGGGGACAAAAGGTTTTCAGTATTTCCCATTTCTTTGTAGGAAAAAGGCTTTAGCTTCTAGACCTTCCCTGGTCTCCTAGAATCTTCCTTCTTGAAAGGGCAGATTCAAGCCGTTACTAAATAGGGAAAGGAAGGAATGCAGTAGCAAAGAAGAGCAGTCTACAAACATGGTGCAGAGACTAAGCAGGGTCCTAGTAGCTCCTCTAGAAATACACATACCAATATACCTTTGAGCTCTTATGCAGGAACTAAGGCCCCTTTACAGGCAGAGGATGGTAACTTCAGGCTGAGCACAAGATTTCCTGTAATACTGCCCTCTATCTTACTACCAACCAATTAGAAGAAAGTCACATACTCTTTAGCCCTCAACCCAAACTTTGCCTTTAGAGACTTCCTGGAAAACTGTTGGTGAGTTAGGATTTTTTGAGCTGAAGCCACCCATTCTCCTTGCTAGTCCCTGCATTATACCTTTCTCTACTCCAAACTCAGACATTTTGGTTTGACCTCACAGTACATGGAACACAAACCTGCATTCAGCAACACAAATGAGTCTTCATTATGATTTATTTTGATCTCTCACTTTGTCTTCTTTGTCACTCCTAATGTCATATCACACATGAACTAAGAACTTCACATACATTTAAATCACCTGGGGAATATTTATATAATATATATTATTAGACTCCATTCAAGATCTACTGATCCAATAGCTACAGTAATATTTCAGAATCTATAAGTTGCACAAATTTCCCTCAGACAATTCTGATGTGTAATCTAGTTTGGAAGTCACTGGACAATAGCTACAACTTCCTGATTAGTATTTGTGACACAAGTTTCTCTCCCTGCAGTCTATTTTCTGCAGTCAAATATTCAATTTCAAAAATAACTGATGTTGCCACTTTCTGTTTTATATGTTTTCATTTCTTGCTTATTTCTTGAAGAATATAGCTCAAGATCAATTCACATGGCATTCAATTCATTTTATAAACTTGGTCCTTCTAACATCTGTACTTAACATGCTGCATCCATGTCCTACACATAGAATTTCTTGACTTCATTCTATGGCATCCCCTAATTTTGCTCATCTCCAGAAAGTCTTTCTTCTCTTCTAAATCTGCTCATTTCTGTACACATTTTTAAATGTTGTAATTGCACTGTTTTGACATAATTTATACAAGTAATGTTTATGTACTATAGTAAGATTAATAAAGAACATTTAGATAGTATATGGTTTTATTTCAATTACTTTCAACAAATATTAGTTTTAAAATTCTTGAAAACTTTTTTTCCATTTCTGCACTTGTTTCAGAGGCTATCTATCAAGCATATGGAAACAAAAAATGCAAAAGAGCTGACAAAATTCATTCTCACAGGTCTTACACATCAACCAGAGTGGCAAATCCCCCTGTTCCTTCTGTTCTTTTTTTTTTTTTAATTTTCTTTACTTTATTGTGTTGGTTTTGCCATACAATGACATGAAACCGCCATGGGTTTACATATGCCCCCCCTCCAGAACCCCCCTCCCTCCTCCCTCCCGATTCCCTCCCCCTGGGACATCTCGGTGCACCAGCCCCGAGCATCAACCTGGGCTGGCGATTGATTTCACATGTGGTAATTAACATGTTTCAATGCCATTCTCCCATATTCTCCCACCCTTGCCCTCTTCCACAGAGTCCACGAGTCTGTTCTATACATCTGCGTTCCTTCTGCTGTCTCGCATGCAGGGTTCTTGTTATATATCTCATCAACATCATGGAGATCCTTGGTCTGATTGCTCTCATCTACAATGACCCTTACCTTCATATCCCCATATACTTATTCCTTGGGAGTTTAGCATTTGTGGATGCCTGGGCATCATCTACAGTGGCCCCCAAAATGCTGGTCAACTTCCTAGGCAAGAGTAAGATGATATCTCTCTCTGAATGCATTGTAGAACTCTTTTCCTTTGTAATCAGTGTAACCACGGAATGTTTTCTGCTGTCAACAATGGCATATGATAGCTATATAGCTATTTGCAAACCATTACTTTATTCAGTGATTAGGACCAATAGACTATGCATGCAACTATTATTCTTGTCATTTTTAGGCGGCCTTCAGTTCAGGTGCTCAGTCACGTTTGACTCTTTGCGACCCCATGAACCGCAGCACGCCAGGCCTCCCTGTCCATCACCAACTCCAAGAGTCCACCAAACCCTTGGCCGTCGAGTCAATGATGCCATACAGCAATCTCATCCTCTGTCATCCCCTTCTCCTCCTGCCCTCAATCCGATGATGCCCAAATATATTGGGGAGGACCATATGCTTTACTGAGTCCACTAATTCCATACTAACCACTTATAGAAACACTCACAGAGACACACACACAAATCATGTTTAATCAGATATCTAGACAGCCCACAGCCCAACAAAGTTAACATATAAAATGAACCATTACAAGTCTACCCGTGGTTAACTTGGCACCTATAAACGTCTCCTAAGACCATATTTTATCTTCACATAAAGAAAACAAGAAAGCTATATTCCACCTAACATAATACACTTATATATGTATAACAAAAAATGTTCTCTTTCTTGAGGAGTTAAAATCTTTGAGTGATATTTATTTTTCTCCTTGATATCTGATAATTTGAGTGTTATTAATAGAGTAAGGCCAGCAAATTCCACAAGGGTGGACATGTTAACACATTTTTTTTTCCACTAAGTTGAGGTCCTTGATCAGAAGCAGTGCTGTCAAAAGTACTATGACAGTGGATAGGGAATACTATAAAGATGGAAGGATGATAATTTTGGCAGAGGCATTTTCTGTAGAGAATCCCATATATCTAAATATATCTGTATCTAGAGTAAGTGTCTATTCTTGTAAGAACAAAACACTCCCACTTCCATGATGAAAACTGTTCAAAATAATGAACCTGAAACCAGCACATGGGTGATCACTCCAATGAATGGTGCCACATCAGGACTCAGCAATGGTCTCAGCTGCTGGCTACCTGGGCACTCGACAGAGGTCACAGTCAAGCTGGCCTTAGGAAGCACAAGTCAAAGTTAGGTGTTAAGAAGACACATAGCCTCTATCTCTCACACACTGACCACTTTATTTATGAGCTCACTGAGCAGTGACAGAGTGCTTGAGAAGAGTGACTTGTATTCATACATTGGGTCATTTAATAACTTAATGATAAAATCCCATTCTGCTAAAATCACTTTTTTTGGTGAGCATTCACATGGGTGGGACATTTCATGTTATTTGTACCCATTCAGAGAGATCAATTAACATAATTCTTCTCAAATTTTCTTGTATTTCCAGTCATTTTCCTTCAAAGCCCATGAACATCCTGCTAAACCATTGGCCACAGCCAATGAACTGGTATATAATTACATACCTGCCCCTTTCTCTTTTCAAATAGAGTGAACAACCAGGTATGATACTCAAAGTTCTGCCCACTAAAAGGCTTTCCCATCACCAATGTCCTTCAGGAATGTCACAGAGAGGAGCTGTAGTGCAGCAGATGTCCACTTTTCGATGCATGGTAATGCAGACTCATCTGGATCTGCAGGCTCCAGTCTTCTCTTCTCTGTAAACTAATTACAGAGAACTCCCCATAGGACCACAGGTCCACATTGTGAGCGAGACACCATTGTAGCAGGACTAGACACCAACAGAATTTAGACCACTTCTTCAGGTAGCTTATTTGTGCCTTCAGGGCCTGTTCCTCCTTGATCAAGTGTCTACCAGTTTCATCTGATAATGCTGCTGTGTACACACAACTTTATGGTTTGTGGGTCAGATAACCTTCAGTTTAACAAGGGTAGCTCTGGTATCATGGCAGATTTTGGCCATGGTTAAACATACACTTTCTACTGAGGTTCACTAGCAGAGAGTGGGCAACAAACAATAGTTGTTTCCCTAAAGTAGAGGAGTTATCCACAGAGGATGGAAGTGCTGTGCTCAAAATTCTAAGGGCCTGCGTCTATTTCCACCTCTAAAGGCCTATTAAAGCCTCCAAGTACCTGCCACTGCTGATTCAAGCTCCATTGGATCTGTTGAATATGGCCTAAGCCAGCAGTCTGCAACCTTTTGGGCATCAGGGACTGACTTCATGGAAGACAACTTTTTCCATGGACAGGGGATGGGGAGGATGGTTTCGGGATGATTCAAGAGCATTACATTATTGTGCATTTTATTTCTAATCTAATGTTCCTCCTGATCTGACAGAAGGTAATGATCCAGGGCCCAGAAGTTGGGGACTCTTAGCCTAAAGGACTGAAGAGCTTTCACAAAAGCCTAGATATGTCCCATGTCTCTTGTTCTGAGCCCGAGTCCAAACTATCAGCCTTTCCTGTCATTCAGTAAATGGGCTGTGGTAACAGAATCAAATAACAATAGTATTCCTCCCAAATTTACAGAGGCATATTATCTGTTGTTCCTCTCTTTCAGTTTCAGGAAGGGCCAGAAGTAACATCCTTCACTTAGAATAATTATCTCAACATGTGCTATATCTCTGGACACTTAGACATTTCACTAAAGTAGAAGGCCCCCAGATTTTTGTGAGATTTGTTTTCTATGTCTCTTGCAAATGTCTTACCAATGTAAATACTTCTTGCTTACTATAACCAATCAGCATAATGTCATCAATGTAACAGATTAGTGTGTTACATCACAATATTTACAAATTATATATCTGATAAAACAACTTTCACTGGGAATACCTGAAGCACTCCCAAAACTTATAATAAAAAGACAAATAACCCAATTAAAAATTGGTCAAACTATCTGAACAAACACTTCACCAAAAAAGATAGACAGAAGTCAAAGACTGATACACAAAAAGAGGCACGATATTATGAAGTCACTAGGGAAAAGCAAAGAAAGCACAATGAGGTATTAAAAATTAAAATGATCATAAATGAAAAGATTACCCATACTCGTAGCAGTAATACAGGCCTCTGTGCTCACAGATAGGCAACCAAATAAGTTAGGAGACAATTACATAAAATTGAAGAGGACAGTAAATTTTATCCAAGTGTTGGTTGTGCTAAAGCTACCTGTGCACATTACATTTCCCACTCCACTGTCCTGTGTACTTTTCACAGGAACCCCTCTCTCCTATATTACTTATCTCCTCTGTTTTGGCTTTCACCAGCTAAAATGTAAGGAAGCAGGATAAGTGATTAATCAATCTATCAAAATGATGCGTTTTTGCTCTCCTCCTATCTAACCAGGAAGTCCAAAGTGGAAGTTTTTTCTTTTCAGATATCACACCAAAACGTCACAAACAAGCAAAGTAAGCTTTATTTTTCTGAATGAACATTCATGGACAACTGTCTCTGTTACTGCACAAATCTGAATTTGTTATCACCATGTTCAAAACCCCTCAATAGTTTTCCTCTAAGATGTGGTAAAGAACAAACTCCATGATCTGGCCTCCAGACCCTGTGCTATCCACATATGCTCACTTCCCTGACCACATTTCACTCCTGCTGCCTCTCTGTTTGGAAGCCATATTTACTATTTTGTGTTTTTCCAATGATCCAGGCTTTCTGATGGTACAGAACTGGAATGAGAGTTCCAGCCACACAGAAAGGTCAATTTTTTTGCAATTGGAGTTTGGAGGGCATCTAAAACATTGACATCATTCAAATCATATGTGATTAGCTCAGATAAGATCATACTGAGCAAAGTTCTCAGAATACCAAAATTTAGAGATATGCTGGAGTTTGCACAAACATGTCAAATACATCACCTGTGTTTGAAAGCATGGCATAAAGTGCAATTTTAATAGAACTAGAACTGTCTATGACTACTGCTTGTAACTTCAGAGTCTGTAATGCCCTGTGGAACAACATGGATTTCTCATACATGCCCAAGTCCTCAATGCCCAGAAGAACAGCTTAGCTTTGTCCTAATGGAATTCCACGGACACTATCAGGGGAGTTTTAGTTCTCTGCTCCTTCCTCTTCTGGCAAAAGCACACAGTCCTACAAGTGATTAATTCTTGTGATAAAAAAATTTTAATAAACAACATTTTCCTAAGCCTGGATAATGAAGCCTCCAAAATGAATCGGTGTATAAAATATTGCTCTTTGTGTTATTGTCATTCCAGTGCTCCTGTATTATTTCTACCTCAGAAAACCAAATACTGAGAGGATCTTGACAATCTCTTAACAGATACTGGTAAGAGAATGATTTCTATAATATTCATTATTTTTCAAGGAAAGTTAAAATAGTGTTAAACATAATAATTTTGATTTGGTTTATGTCAAAACAGGCAGTTGAAAATGGAAAACAATAATAATAAGTAAATAATCTATATGGTTTACTGTTAAAAGTAAAATCTGGATGTGCAAAATAGCTCTCAGACTATTTTATACTCTTTAATGATATGTCTGATTAGATTGATTATAATAACTCCACAGGATATGTTGTGATGGACTAAAACATTAATTGAATTAAAAGTACATATAGGGATTTAGGTCATAATGTTTCAGTAACTTCAATGACTTCAAAGTCATTATTTCTATTAAGTCCTTATTTAATGATACCACTAAGTTTATGTGATCTGGATGTTCAGAGATTCCTTCTTGCAAAAATGGGCCACTGTATCTGAGTTCTCAATGTCAATTTTTGATTACTCTTCCCAGCTACCAAGTGACAATCTCTTTTACTAACTATCCTTCATATCTATTATGCTATCAAGTCCTAATGACTTAGATCTAATTAATTTTGATCTCTCTGTCTTCCTCAAAACTCCCAACATCATAGCACGCAATGACTTAAGAATTTCAAATGCATTTTAATCACTGAAGGACATTTATCAAATGCATATTACCTGTATTCATGACCTGCTGAATCAATTTCTATAATACCTCAGAATTTATTTTTGTACCAAAACTCCCCCAGAAAATTCTGGTTTGGGAATCATGGACATGAGTCATAGATTCCTGATTAGTATTTCTCACAACTGGTCATTCACCCTGAAGTCTATTTTCTACAACCAAATATTTAATTTCAAAAATAACTGATGATGCCAATCCCTGTTTCAAAGTTTTAAATGAATGCCTATCCTTAAAGAATAAAGTTCAAGATCTTTCACATGGCACTGAATTACTTTTATAATCCAGGCCCTTCTGGAAACTTACTTTTGACACTATATTCATCTTGAAAACAAGATAGTTTCCCCGTAAATTTGCTCATGTTCAGAATGTTGTTTTTCTCTTCTACATCTATTCATGACTATTTGCATTTTAAAATGAAATGATTGCATTTTGCCAAAATAGCAACTGCTACAAATACTTTTTACATTTTTAGTAAGAGTTAATAAAGGGCATTCATTCTAGTGCATGGTTATGTTACTCTCAATAAATTTTCTTTTAAAAATTCTTGTGAAATGTTCTTTTTCCATTTATTGCATTGTATTTCAGAGGTCATCTATCAAGGATATGGAAACAAAAAACGTAACAGAGCTGACAGAGTTTATTCTCACAGGACTTACACATCAACCAGAGTGGCAGATCCCCCTGTTCTTTCTGTTCTTGATGATATACCTCATCACCATTGTGGGAAACCTTGGTCTAATCGCTCTCATCTACAATGACCCTCACCTTCACATCCCCATGTACTTATTCCTTGGGAATCTGGCCTTTGTGGATACTTGGTTATCCTCCACAGTGACCCCCAAAATGCTGCTCAACTTCTTTGCCATGAGCAAAATGATTTCTCTTTCTGAATGTAAGATACAATTTTTTTCCTTTGCAATTTGCGTAACCACAGAATGTTTTCTGCTGGCAACAATGGCATGTGATCGCTATGTGGCCATATGCAAACCATTACTTTATCCAGTGATCATGACCAATAGACTATGTATCTGGCTGTTAGTTTTGTCATTTTTAGGTGGTCTTTTCCATGCCACACTTCATAATGCTTTTTTACTCAGATTAACCTTCTGCAATTCCATCATAGTACATCACTTTTACTGTGACATTATACCACTGTTTAAGATTTCCTGTACTGACCCTTCCATTAATTTTCTTTTGGTATTCATTTTTGCTGGATCAATACAGGCACTCACCATTTCCATTGTTCTTGTCTCTTATACACTAGTTCTCTTTACAGTCTTAAAAAAAAGAAGTCTCTACAAGGCATAAGGAAGGCCTTCTCCACCTGTGGAGCCCACCTCCTGTCGGTCTCTTTATACTATGGGCCTCTTCTCTTCATGTATGTGCTCCCTGGATCAGCACAAGAAAATGATCAGAATATGATGGACTCTCTATTTTACACTGTCATAATTCCTTTCTTAAATCCAATAATTTACAGCCTGAGAAATAAGAAAGTCATAGACTCACTGACAAAAATGTTAAAGAGAAATGTTTGGGTATATTAATAAGTATTCTCTTTTTATTAAAACACTATAAAACTATACAATTAGATGTGTCTGAGTATTGATTATTATTTAAAAGTTTTTGCATTTACAGTTGTACTATTCTTTTATTGACTTATTCCCAGGTGGCTTAGTGGTAAAGAATTTGCCTGCCAATGCAGGAGACACAGGCGATGCGAGTTCGATCCCTGGGTCAGGAAGATCCCCTGGAGGAGTAAATAGCAACCCACTCCAGTATTCTTGACTGGAATATCTCATGGACAGAGGAGCCTGGTGGGCTACAGTCTATGTGGTCGCAAAAAGTCAGACATGATTGAGCAACTAAGCATACAAGATGTTAGTATCTAATAAGTTCCTTTAAAAAACTTCATAGTTTAATTATTTATGTCATAACTAAAAAATTAGAGCAGAAAACAAGAAAGAAAAAATTTGACAGGCTTATATGTCATTCAATGTGGCTTTATAAATACATTCAGTTGTAAAATAGTGCAGGCCCTGTGAACAGGACTTGATTATGATATCTTTGCTATGTCTATAGCCATGTAGCCTGGAAACTCATCAAATTTAACTCTGTATGGAGGCAGATTTGTGTTTCGAGTGAACAGAAGTAATTCCCAGGAATTTTGCTAGCAATCAAAAGGCCTATTATTCCACACTATCTGAGGTATGACAAATTTCACTTCTTGTGGAGATAAAATCCATACCACACAGAGTAATAAAGAGGAAATGAGAAAGAAATGAGGAAAAAATGGTATGGGGATTAAGACAATGAAGACAGAGCTACACTGTTAAGAGATCCTCTTACCTTAATATGTTTCTTAGAGAAAGGGAAAGAGGTGAGTTGCCTCTTAACTGTATATGATTCTTCTATATGACCTTTCTAGGTGTATCTGTATGTTATGGATCAACCTGAGAAACCTCACTAAATCAGAAAGCTAACAGATTAGACTGATGATTTAAATTGGATAGACATAGAGAATAAGAGAGAAATGGCAGAACAGGAGAAAAATAGTCAAAAACTTCTTGCAAATAAAATCCAGGAATAAACAGCTTCACTAGGAAGTTTTACCAAACATACAAAGAACTTATTTCAAAAGACAGAAAGTGAGAAAACATTCCCAAATTTATTCTGTTAATGTTTACCACCATTACCTTGATACCAAAACCGAAGACATTATTTAAAAAATAATATTACAGTGCAATAACTCTGAGGGATGTAGCTGCAAATCAAATTCAATACTACCCAAAAGTATAATGAAGCTGGATTCAATCCAGGGTCAAGGATGATTCAACATATGCAAATCAATAAACACCATATCAACAAAAGGAAAGAAAAGAAACACATGATCGTCTCAGTAGATTTAGAAAAAAATTTTTGATAAAATTCAACATCCATTCATGAATTAACTATCACCAAAGTAGATATAGAAGGAACATATCTCAATATACAAAAAGCCATTTACAACAAACCCATAGCCAATATAATACTCAATGGAAAAGAGCTGAAATTTAGGAAAGAAACAAAGATGTTTACTCTCACCATCTCTATTCAATATCATATTGGAAGTCTTAGTCACAGAAACCAGACAAGAAAAAGAAATGAAAGGTACTCAAATTGTAAAGGGAAATGTGAAACTGTCACTATTTGCAGATGAGATAACACTCTATATGGAGAAGTACCAAGACTCCATCCAAAACCTATTAGAACTAATAAGTTAATTCATCAAGGTATCAGGATACAAGTTTAATATACAGAAATCAGTTGCATTTCTTCACACTAACAATGAAATATCAGAACAAGAAAATAGAAAACAATTCCATTTAAAACTGCATCAAAAAACAACTTAACGAAGCAAGTGAAAGACCTATATACAAAACTTTAAAACACTGATAAATAAAACTGAAAATGACTTAAAGAATTGGAAAGATATCTCATACTTTTGGATTGGAAGAATTAATTATGCTAAAGTGGCCATGGTATACAAAGCAATCAGCGCATTTAATGCAATCCCTATCAAAATATGCAGGATACTTTTCACAAATAGAACAAGTAACCTAAAATTTATATGGAGCAATAAGACCCCAGATTGCCAAATCTGTCTTGGGGAAAAATAATAGCAAAGCTTGAGATATATATGTATATATATATATATATATATAAAACTCTTCTATATTTCAGACAATGTGACAAAGTAATCAAAACAGAATGTTTTAGGCAAAAAAAGACATACAGAACAATGAAATAGACTACATATGAGTTATATAATTGATGAGTTATCAATCAATTTTTAATGAAAATCTATCCAATCAACTAAATGACTCCTCTGTTCTTCACTGACCACCCCCTTCACATCAAATATGCCACCAAAGTGGTGACTCTACATTGTGAATTCTTTTGCATTCTAAAAAGAGCTAGGTGACTAGTGGTAAAGAATCTGCTTGCCAATGCAGGAGACATAAAAGCAGGTTCAGTTCCCTGGTCAGGAAGATCCCTTGGAGGAGGAGAAGGCAACCCACTCCAGTATTCTTGCCTGGAGAATCCCATGGACAGAGGAGCCTGGTGGGCTACAGTTCATAGGGTCACAAAGAGTCAGACACAACTGAAGTGACTTAGCACACATGCAGGCGTATTTCACCCACATAGATCTTATCTATTATAGAAGTAATAAAATGAAGAGGGCCTTCTGATATGTATGGTTTATTTCAACTCTCATTCCCATTTACTCATGTTGAAAATTCTGTGTGTCTTTATTTCTGGTTTACTCCATTTCATTCCAGGTAATACCCAGTGAGGATATGGAAAAGGAAAATGCAACATTGCTGACAGAATTCATTTTTACAGGACTCACATATCAGCCAGAAGGG
Source organism: Antilocapra americana (assembly GCA_007570785.1). NCBI lineage: Eukaryota > Metazoa > Chordata > Mammalia > Artiodactyla > Antilocapridae > Antilocapra > Antilocapra americana. The sequence continues at coordinate 11,122,299 of ML664163.1, read as the reverse complement.
CAAATTCCCCTGTTCTTTCTGTTCTTGGTGATATGTCTCTTCACCATCATGGGAAACCTTGGCCTGATTGCTCTCATCTGCAATGATCCTCACCTTCACATCGCCATGTACTTATTCCTTGAGAATTTGGCCTTGGTGGATGCCTGAATATCAACCACAGTGACACCCCAGTTGCTGGTCAGTTTCTTTGCAAAGAGCAAAATGATGTCTCTCACTGAATGTAAGATAAAAGGTTTTTTTTTTTGGAACCAGCATAACCACCGAATGCTTTTTGCTGGCAACAATGGCATATGATTGCTATGTGGCCATTTGCAAACCATTACTTTATCTAGTTATTATGACCAATAGACTATGCATTCAGCTATTAGTTTCATCATTTTTAGGTGGCCTTTTCCATGCCATACTTCATAACTTTTATTAAGATTGACCTTCTGGTTTTTTTCTTATAATTTTATTTATTTATTTTTTCTTTAAAAAAAAAGATTGACCTTCTGTAATTCTAACATAATATATCACTTTTACTGTGAATTTATACCACTCTTTAAGATTTTCTGTACTGATCCTTCCATTAGTTTTCTGATGTCATTTATTTTCTCTTGGTCAATACAAGTGTTCAGCATTCTTACTGTTCTCATCTCTTATACACTTATTCTTTTTACAGTCTTAAAAAAGAAGTTGGTACAAGGCATAAATAAGGCCTTCTCCACCTGTGGGGCCCACCTCCTATCTGTTTCTTTATACTATGGGCCTCTTCTTGTCATGTATATACACCCTAGGTCTGCACAAGCAGATGATCAAAATATGATGTACTCTTCTGTTTTACATAATCATAATTCCTTTCTTAAATCCAATTATCTATAGCTTGAGAAATAAGAAAGTCATAGATTTCACTGGCAAAAGTGTTGAAGAGGAATGCTTAGATTTCATACTCACATCAGTTCACTTTTTACCAAAATAGTCATAAATTGTGCAGATTAGATGTTGCTACTGTTGACCAGGGTTCAAAGTTTTTTGCAGTTATCATTACCCTAGTGTTTTAAAGAATTAAGCTGAGAGTACTAATAAGCATCTTAAACTTATGTGTACATGTTACTCAAAAAAGCAGATAAAATTCTAATCAAGCATTCATGTTATATCAAAAAATTAAAGATGAAAACAAATTAAAATCTTCTGCACATATCTTCTCAATATGGCTTCATAAATGCACTAAGCACTATGATAGTGTATTCACTCTTAAAAGGACTGAAATATGATGTCTTTGATATTAAGAAACCTGCACAGCCTGAAGACTCATATTATGCTTAACTCCCCAGTGGTGACAGGCCTGTGTTCGAATAAACAGAGGGCAAATTTCAGGAATTCTGCTATCCATCGAAAAGTCTTCCATTTCACTCTATTTGGGACATAGTAAATTTCACTTTTTTGTAGAGTTTCAACTTTCTGTGCCCCAATTGTGCCCAGTTGTTCAATTGTGCCTCACTCTTTGCAACCCTATAGATTGTAGCCTACCAGGCTGCTCTGCCCATGGGATTTTCCAGGCAAGAATACTGAGTGGGTTGCCATTTCCTCCTGCAGGGGACCTTCCAACCCAAGGATTGAGCCTGCATCTTCTGCATTGGCAGGCAGGTTCTTAACCACTGAGCAACCTGGGAAGCTGTGCAACTCTTTAATCACACAAAAGAGGCAACAGAAATGAATAGTCAATAAAAATGAAAAATGAGAAAGGAGTTAAAGCAGGGAAAATCAGGTCAAACTGCAAGAGGATACTCTTAGCTCAATGTTTGTCTATGTATAACAAAAAGAGGGAGGATGTCTCTCACTATCTTTCCTCTTTTTTTTTTTTTGAAAAACATATTTATTTATTTATTTATTTATTTATTATTATTGTTTTTGCCATACATTGTCATGATATCACCATGGGTTTACATATGCTTCCCCTCCGGATCCCCCCTCCCTCCTCCCTCTCCCCCGGGAAATCTCGCTGCACCAGTCCCGAGCATCAATCCTGGGCTGGCGATTGATTAGACACATGACAATTAACATACTTCAATGCCCTTCTTCCATATCATCCCACCCTTACCCTCATCCACAAAGTCCACAAGTCTATTCTATACATCTGCGTTCCTTTTGTTGTCTCCCATGTTGGGTTCTCGTTACTGTCTTTCTAAATTCCATATATATGTGTTAATATACTGTATTGTTGTTTTTGCTTCTGGCTTACTTCACTCTGGATAATGGGCTCCAGTTTCGTCCATCTGAGTAGAATTGCTTCAAATGAAATTTTTTTTAATGCTGAGTAATATTCCATTGTGTATATGTACCACAGCTTTCTTATCCATTCATCAGTTGATGGGCATCTAGGTTGTTTCCATGCTTTTTCATACACATATAGTTATGACCCAAAGACTACACTGCTAATATAAGCAAATGATTTATGTGTTTTGTAATCATAAAGCTTTGTTTCCCTGATTGGCCTTTTGTTTGAATGAAAAGGTTGACTACAAGCTATGAGTATATGAGCATGGTTTGTTACCTGTCAAGTCCTTCTTTAGGTTGCGTGGGTATGAAGAAGGCACTGGGGGTCTCTCAGAAACTCAGGCTTCCTATGTAGTCTTCTGTTGAATATGTCTAATCTAGAGATTCTACTTCTCTGATGTGTCTTTCAAAAAAAGACCCTAACTATTTTATGCTTTCCAGAAATTCACCATATCTCCTCACTGATGTTTTCCCATTCTCACTTCTGTTAAACATTTTTTTCATTTTTGTATATCACATATGTCATTTCAGTACCATGTTGGAAAAGATGTCAAGTATGAACTTGAACAAAGCTCACATTTTAGAAGATATTCTGCATATTCCTTCAATAAAGAAACTATGAAATTAAATTACTTATGTATTATTTAATGATATTTAGATGCAATGAACTATCACATTGCTTATCACAATGCTAAGTTCATCCAGTTGTCTGGAACACTACTTATACTGGATTAAACTACACATTGGAGATGCTAATAATATAACGTAAATACTCTATTATGAAGCTGTATTGATTTTCTTAACCTAGAGATTTAAAAGACTCCACAGTTCCTCTCTATGTACATTTATAAACATTTTTTTCTCATCATTTACAATATCTTACGCTGCTGAGAAGTTTCACAATATTATCCTATACAGAGTTCAAAATAGGGCTTCCCAAGCTGCCCAGTGGTTAAGACTCCACCTTGCAATGCAGGGGATACTGGTTCAATCTCTGGTCTGGAAAGATCCCACATGAGTGTTTTTCTGGAATTCCCTTTCTTTTCTATGATCCAGAGTATGTTGGCAATTTGATCTCTGGTTCCTTGGCCTTTTCTAAACCCAGCTTGGACATGTGGAAGTTCTCAGTTCATGAAATGCTGAAGCCTAGCTTGAAGGATTTTGAGCATAACCTTACTAGCATGGGAGATGAGTGTAATTGTCCAGGAGTCTGAACATTCTTTAGTACTGCCCTTCTTGGGAACTGTGAGGACTGACCTTTTCTAGTCCTGTGGCCACTTCTGGGTTTTAAATTTGCTGACATATTAAATGCAGCACTTTAATAGTATCATCTTTTAGGATTTTAAGTAGCTGGAATTCTGTCACCTCCACTAGCTTTATTGGCAGCAGTGATTCCTAAGGCCCACTTGACTTCACACTCCAGAATGTCTGGCTCTGGGTGAGTGACCACACCATTGTGGTTATCTGGGTCATTAAGCTCTTTTCTGTATATTTTTGCCATCCTTTCTTGATCTCTTCTGCATCCATTAGGTCTTTATCATTTCTGTCCTTAATTGTGCCCATTTTTAGATGAAATGTTCCTTTGATATTTCCAATATTCTTCACGAGATCTCTAGTCTTTCCCATTCTGTTATTTTCCTCTATTTCTTTGCATTGTTCATTGAAGAAGGCATTCTTCTCTCCTTACTATTCTCTGGAACTCTGCATTTAGTTGAGTGTAGCTTTCCTTTTCTCCCTTGTTTTTGGCTTCCTCAGTTATTTGTAAAGCTTTCTCAGACAACTACTTTGGCTTCTTGCCTTTTTCTTTGAGATGGCTTTGCTCATTGACTCCTGTACAGTATTATGAACCTCCGTCCATAGTTCTTCAGGCACTCTGTTTACTAGATCTAATCTCTTGAGTTTATTCGTCACCTCCACTGTGTATTCATAGGGGATTTGATTTAAGTCATAGCTGACTGGCCTAGTGGTTTTCCTGACTTTCTTTAGTTTACTACAAAGAGCTACAAAGAGCTGATGATCTGACCCACAGTCAGCTCCAGGTCTTGTTTTTTCTGACTCTATACAGCTTCTCCATCTTCAGCTACAAAGAATGTAATCAATTTGATTTCAGTATTGACCATTTGGTGATGTCCATATTTAAAGTCATCTCTTGTGTTGTTGAAAAGGGGTGTTCGCTATGATCAGCGGGTTCTCTTGGCAGAATTCTGTTAGCCTTTGCCTTGCTTCATTTTGTACTTCAAGGCCAAATCTGCCTATTCCTCCAGGTATCTCTTTACTTCCTACTTTTGCATTCTAATCCCCTATGAATAGGACATACATCTTTTTTCGATGTTAGCTCTAGAAGTCTTGTAGATCTTCAAGTGTACCCACTGTCAATTTGGCACCCATAAACACTTTTTTAAAACTGTAATTAAACTTCAAATAAGGATAACAGTAAGGGCATAATTCTACCAATAATGATGCACTTGTGTGGTGTACAATCAAAAATGCATTAGAAAGGGGCTTCCCTGGCAGTCCAGTGGTTAAGAATCTACCTGCCCAATGCAAGGGATATGGGTCCAATCCCTGATCAGGAAGATTCCACATGCCACGGGACAACTAAGCCTGCATGCCACAACTACTAAGCCTGTACTCTAGAGCCTGTGACTCACAACTACTGAAGCCAGTGCACTCTGGCGCCTGAGCTGTGCAATAAGAGAAGTCACCACAATCAAAAGCTCATGCACCTCAAAGAAGAGTAGTCCCTGTTCATCACAACTAGAGAAAGCCTGCACAGAAAATCTTCTGCAGCAACGAAGACCCAGTGCAGCCAAAAAGTAGTAAGTAAAATAAGTAAATGAATTATTTAAATAGCACTAAGAGGGAAAATATTTACTCTTTAATATCTGGTAACTTAAATACAATGATGTTAAATTGACAGTGATTAATCATAAGATATTTACTTAATACATCTTATGATAAGGGAATAAAAGTGTAAGGAAAAGTAAGCCATTTGTTGTACACATGCACACTCACATACATCATAATGTACTCTTATCAAAGCAAGGAAGAAATACTCAAGGCATTTTGTAACTGATCTCATGGTATTTATAATTACTTTCTTCCACTCTCAAATCCATTTTGCCTTTACTTTCATAAAGTATTGCAGTTAGTCACTATTCTTTATCTGGTGGGGTGACCCAAATCATCATTCTCCAAGAGTCTAGGAAATATGAAGTTCTGCTCAATTGAAAAAAAAATATTGGGGGCATCCCTGGTGGTTCAGCTGTAAAGAAGTCACCTGCCAATGCAGGAAATGAGGGCTCAATCCCTGTTGGGAAGATCCCTCAGAAAAGGAAATGGCAACCTACTCCAGTATTCTTACCTGGGAAATTCCATGGACAGAGGAACCTGGTGGGCTACAGTACACGGGGATGCAAAAAAGTCGGACATGACTTGGCAACACAACAGTAACAATAGCTGATTTGCAACGTTATCTTAGTGTCTGCAGTACAGCAAACTTAGTTATACATATATCCACTCTTTTTAAGATTCTTTCCCAATATAGGTCATTACAGAGAATTGAATAGAGTTCTCTGTGCTATATAGTAAGTCCTTATTAGTCATCTGTTTCATATCATATGGTGGTGTGTATGTGTCAATCCCAATCTTCCAATTTATCCCTTTCCTCTTACACCCTAGTAACTACGTTTGTTTTCTGAATCTGTAACTCTATTTCTGTTTTACAGATAAATTGCTTTGTAGGCTTTTTTAAGATTCTACATATAAGTGATATCATAATTGTCTTTCTCTGCCTGAATTACTTTATTCAGGATGACAATCTCTAGATCTATTCATGTTGCTTCACTTGTTGAAGTTTGCCGTTGAAATAAGTTTCAGAGACTAGCACTTCTAAGAGATGCTTTGAGGGATTTTCTTTTTCCAGACATGATTTTCTTTATCCTGTTACAGAGCAGTAGTCCAATTTCCCTTGGTAGTCAGGATCAGTCATTTCTGGTGACTTAGCCTTCCTTGCTAAGTCAGAGGAATGAGGAATCCAAAGTGGCCCAGTAGCACTCTTCAGATCCTACTCAATAGAATCACTACTGTGTGTGCTCGTGGAAGTATTCTTTCCTCTGGCTATAAGGGCTCTCAGCCGCTGAGCATAATATCTTGGAAAATGAAGTTAACTTGTCTAGTGGATCTCTGGGTGTAACACTGAGTGTGCCATTTCCACTTCTACTTCTTGATTTTTGACCTATGAATCCTAGCTATCTGAGAAACAGTACTATGTATTAGATGCTGATTTAAAAAGCATACAGCCTTCTGAAGAACCTTGATCACCTATGGTACTGTCCATTCAGGAAGTACTGCAACTGAGTTATAAAAGGCCATTCTGACATTCTCTCAATCTGACAGCTTCAGAATGAAGGGGAACCGGGTAAAACAAGTGAATTTAATAGTAATGGGGCCATCACCACATTTCATTTGCTGCTGAAGTAAGATGAGCAGTAGATAAGTAATCTTCTAAGTCTACAGATAGTTGTTTTGGCAGAAACACTGTCTGCAAGGAAGGAAAATTGGTATCTAGAGTTAGTATCTATTCTAGTAAGGACAAAACATTGACCCTTCAACAATGGAAAATTGTCCAGTGTAATCAGTCTGTCACCAGGAAGCTAGCTGATCACCTCAATAAACAGTATACTGTCAAGGACTCATTGTTGGTCTCTGCTGGCAGACTGGGCACTAAGACGTGGCCATGGCAAGGCTGGCCATGGTGAGTAGAAGCCCATGTTGCTGATCCCACAGGTAAACTTTATTCCTGCCACCATGGTCCCCTTTGAGTCCATTTGGTGATGACCAGGGTGGCTAAACAAAAATGTTGACTGGTATCCATGACTGGGTCATCCTGTCCACTTCATTATTAAAGTCCTCCACTGCTGAAGTCATCCTTCAGTGAGCATTCACATCGGACACAAATATCTTTATGATTTTTCCCATTTAGAGGGAAATATCCATATACTTCTTCCTCAGATATCTTTGCCATCAATTTTCCAGTATTATTGCTTCACAGTTCTTCATCATCCAGCCAAACTATTGGTTAAAGCCCACAAATCACTACATAATCACACACCTGGCCATTTATCTTTACAGGCAAGTAAGCTATCAGGTATAATGCTCCAAGTTCTGTCCATTGGGAAGATATTCCATCACACTGTATGCCAGGGAATCCACAGAGAGGGAATAGTGCTAGAGTAGTCCACTTTGGGATGGTGTCTGCATATGATGCAGAACCATTGGTAAACCAGATCCAGGTCTTCTATTCCTCTATTAATTATAGACAACCCCTGCCGGGAGCTGTCAGGATGCCCCCTCACTCGGATGACAAAGTCACAAGACTGAGAAGGAAACTGCAAAGCGGATTTTCCTTCGGGGCATCCCAAGGCAAGGCCCCTCCTGGTATTTTTCTTGGGAAGTTCTGTTTATGCTCTGAACATTAGCTCATCTCAGTAGGTCAGTCCCAGTTAGAAAAAATTCATCCTGAGATAATTCCCTCAGACCTTATTTCCCGCCAGGGGATTGGGGAAGGCAGATTCCCTTTCCCGGGGACAAAGGAGGAATAAGGGACATTTAAATAGATTACTATACCTCCTACTAGTTACTGGGGAGTTTACCAAGAGTTCTCTGGGGGTCATGGCAGAGCCACTGCCAGAAGGGCTCGTACTTGGGTCACCTTTCCACATCCCACTCCCCCGACCACTCCATGGAGGAGGCTCCCTTCCTTGAAAAAACCAGGGAATGGGACTTAGGAATGCTCATAACTGTGGCCAGCATAGTTGGAGACACTGATTGCTTTAGGGTAGTGTAGACATAGGAATTCATTTTAGTAGTTGTAAGGTTAATAGGGTTTCACTGTTAAAGCACTGCTGCTAAACTGTCTCTGTCTTCTTTTCTCTTTCCTTGTAAAAACCAAAATAGGTTAATAGAATAAAACAGTTTCAAGCTTAAGCCCCACTCTCTAGCTTCTACATAGTTGCACCTAATAAGAGAAACGTAACCTTTCTATTTATTTTTTTTAAATTTTCTTTACTTTATTGTGTTGATTTTGCCATACATTGACATGAAACCACCATGGGTATACATATGCTCCCCCTCCAGAACCCCCCTCCCTCCTTTCTCCCGATTCCCTCCCCCTGGGTCATCTCGGTGCACCAGCCCCGAGCATCAACCCTGGGCTGGCGATTGATTTCACATATGATAATTAACATGTTTCAATGCCATTCTCCCATATCATCCCACCCTTGCCCTCATCCACAGAGCCCATGAGTCTGTTTATACATCTGCGTTTCTTTTGCTGTCTCGCATGCAGGGTTCTCGTTACCATCTTTCTAAATTCCATAACCTTTCTATTTAGATTGATGTACTTACCCGAAGTATGCTGGAGACATTCAAATGGTAAACTTACTATTGTTAAGTCTAATTATGCAGAAATCCGACCTTTTGCAAGGAAAATGAGCTTAATGTTAAAGTTGTTGATGGTAGGCAGAAAACAAAAGATTGTACAGAATAATTGTGATGTAATGGGGATGTTTTTTGGCTATAAAACTGTAAACTAACAAAAATAAAGTGAGAGACTTCTCCATCACCCCACAAAACTAACAGCAACAAAGAGACATTGCTTCATCACCACACATCGACTCAGCTCAGTTCTTCTGCCGACGCCACTCATCCCTCAAGACCCCCGGACCTGCTGGGGCTGGGCCCTGGCAAATCCCTACCCCTCCTGTTAGGCCACAAGTACAGGCTGGGATAGAAAATCCAGTGGATCAGGCATGGGAACCATGGGCATTTGGGTTGCTTCTTCATAGACATTACTGGTACCTTCAAGGCTTGCTCAGGCTAGAACATGATCATACCACTTGCATTTAATAATGGTGTGACAGTGTACTCCCAATTTAATGGCCTGGCAATCATACAACACCCAATTCAGGAAAGGCAGCTCACATGCCATGTAAAACTGATGACCCATGGTTAAGCACTCAGTCTCTAATAAGGCACAGGGTAGGCTAATAACTGTTCTTCACATGCTGCCGTTTAGTCACTCCATCACATCAGACTCTTTGAAACCCCATGGACTATAGCATGCCAGATTTGCCTGTCCTTCACTGTCTCCAGGAGTGTTCAAACTCATGTCCATTGAGTTAATGATGCCATCCAACCATCTCACCCTCTGTCACCCCATTTTTCTCATGCCCTCAATCTTTCCCAGCATCAGGGTCTTTTTTAATGTGTCAGCACTTCACATTGGTGCCCAAAGTATTGGAGTTTCAACTTCAGCATAAGCCCTTCCAATGAATATTCAAGGTTGATTTCTTTTAGGATTAACTGGTTTGATCAACTTGCTGGCCAAGAGACTCTCAAGAGCCTTTTCCAGCATTGAGTTTTGAAAACTTTAATCAATTATTTGGTGCTCAGCCTTCTTTATGGTCCAACTCTCACATCTGTACAAGACTACTGGAAAAACCATAGCTTTGACTATACAATGGTTCTATGAAGACCTACAAGACCTTCTAGAACTAACACACACACACACACACACAGAACAAAAAAAGCTCTCCTTTTCATCATAGGGGACTGGATTGCAAAAGTAGGAGGTCAAGAGATATCTAGAGTTACAGGCAAAATTGGCCTTTAAGTACAAAATGAAGCAAGGCAAAGGTTAACAGAGTTTTGCCAACAGAATGCATTGGTCATAGCAAACACCTTCTTCCAAAAACACAAGAGACAACTCTATGTATGGACATCACCAGATGGTTAAGACCAAAATCAGACTAATTATATTCTCTGCAGCCAAAGATGGAGAAGATCTATACAGTCAGCAAAAAAAGGACTGGCATCTGACTGTGGCTCAGATCATTAACTCCTTATTGCCAATTCAGGCTTAAATTGAAGAAAGTAGGGAAAACCATACCTGAATGGTATGACCTAAATCAAATCTCTTATGATTATACAGTGGAAGAGAGAAATAGATTTAAGGGACTAGATCTGATAGACTGAGTGCCTGATGAACTACGGATGGAGGTTCGTGACATTGTACAGGGGACAGGGATTAAGACCATCTTCAAGAAAATGAAATGAAAAAAGGCAAAATGGCTGTCTGAGGAGGCCTTACAAATAGCCGAGAGAAGAAGGGAAGCAAAAGGTAAAGAGAAAAGGAAAGATATACCCATTTGATTGCAGAGTTCCAAAGAACAGCAAGGAGAGATAAGAAAGCCTTCTTCAGTGATCAATTAAAAGAAATTAAAAAAAATAGAATAGGAAAGACTAGAGGTCTCTTGAAGAAAATCAGAGATATCAAAGGAACATTTAATGCAAAGATGGGTACAATAAAGGACAAAAACAGTATGGACCTAAGAAGCAGAAGATATTAAGAAGAGGTGGCAAGAATATACAGAAGAACTACACAGAAAAGATCTTCATGACCCAGATAACCATGATGGTATGATCACTCACCTAGAGCCAGACATCCTGGAATGTGAAGTCAAGTGGGCCTTAGGAAGCATCACCACAGATGAAAATAGTGGAGGTGATGGAATTCCAGTTGAGCTATTTCAAATCCTAAAAGATGGTGCTGTTAAAGAGCTGCACTCAATATGCCAGCAAATTTAGAAAACTCAGCAATGGCCACAGGACTGGAAAAGGTCAGTTTTCATTCCAATCCCAAAGAAAGGCAATGCCAAAGAATGCTCAAACTACTGCACAACTGCATTCATCTCTCACATTAGCAAAGGAACACTCAAATTCTCCAAGCAAGGTTTCAACAGTATATGAGCAATGACTTCCATTTGTTCAATCTGGATTTAGAAAAGGGAGAGGAACCAGAGATCAAATTGCCAACATTTGTTGGATCCTTGAAAAAGCAAGAGTTACAGAAAAACATCTACTTCTGCTTTATTGTCTATGCCAAAGCCTTTGACTGTGTGGATCACAAGCTGTGGAAAATTCGTAAAGAGATGGGGATATCAGATCATTTTACCTGCCTCCTGAGAAATCTGTATGCAGGTCAAGAAGCAACACTTATAACTGGACATGAAACAATGGACTGGTTCCAAATTGGAAAAGGAGTACATCAAGGCTGTATATTGTCACCCTGCTTATTTAACTTATATGCAGAGTACATCATGAGAAACGCTGGGCTGGATGAAACACAAGCTGGAATCAAGACTGCTGGGAGAAATAGCAATCACCTTAGATATGCAGATGACACCACCCTTATGGCAGAAAGTGAAGAAAAACTAAACAGCCCTTTGATGAAAGTGAAAAAGGAGAGTGAAAAAGTTTGTTTAAAATTCAACATTGAAAAGCTAAGATCATGGCATCCAGTCCCATCACTTCATGGCAAATAGATGGGGAAACAATGGAAACTGTGAGACACTTTATATTTGGGGGGGGGCTCTAAAATCACTGCAGATGGCAACTGCAGCCATGAAATTAAAAGACACCTGCTCCTTGGAAGAAAAGCTATGACAAACCTAGACAGCATATTAAAAAGCAGAGAATACTCTGCCAACAAAGGTCTGCCTAGTCATATCTATGATTTTTCCAGTAGTCATATATGGATGTGAGAGTTGGACCATAAAGAAAGTTGAGCACCGAAGAACTGATGCCTTTGAATTGCGGTGTTGCAGAAGACTCTTGAGAGTCCCTTGGACTGTAAGGAGATCCAACCAGTCCTAAAGGAAATCATTCCTGAATATTCATTGGAAGGACTGATTTTGAAGCTGAAACTCCAATACTTTGGCCACTGATGTGAAGAACTGACTCACTGGAAAGGACTCTGATGCTGGGAATGATTTAAGGCAGGAGGAGAAAGGGACGACAGAGCATGAGATGGTTAAATGGCATCACTGACTTGATGGACATGAGTTTGAGCAAGCTCTAGGAGTTGGTGATAGACAGAGAAGCCTGGTCTGCTGCAGTCCAAGGGGTCACAAAGTGTCAGACATGACTGAGTGACTGAACTGAACTGAACTGAAATTTACTATACAGACCTTTGGCAGCAATGTAATGTCTCTGCTTACAATACACTGTCTAGGTTTGTTATAGCTTTTCTTCTAAGGAGCAAGCATCTTCTAATTTCATAGCTGCAATCACCATCCACAGTGATTTTGGAGCCCAAGAAAATGAAGTCGGTTACTGTTTCCATTTTTTCCCCATCTATTCTCCATGAAGGCATGGTTCCTCCCATGGAGAGTATTTATCTGCAACAGATCTGAGGGCTTTGTTCCAAACCTATGGTTTAGCACTTATTTTGACCTGCCAAAGGCTCCAAAGAGCATCCCTATCTTCCACTACCACTTCAAGCACCTGTTTCTGCTGGATCATATGGTCCAAGGGGCACCACAGCTTGGAGAAAAGGCTAGATCTTTTGCAAATCTTTCACCTGTTCTGAGCCATGCCAAAATCAAGCAGTTTTTCTGGTCCCTTGGTAAACTGGTTGTCTTAATGTACTCAATAAGGATAATGTTCCCTCTAAAATCCATAGTGGCCTACTAAGGGTTCTGTCTCCTTTTTGGTTGCAGGATGGGCTACATGCAACTATCTATATCTATGAAGGTGTAATTCCAGATGACCCACACAACTGAATCTCAAGAATTTCCCTAAATGAAGTGGATGCTGAAATTTTTTGGATTTATTTCTCATCTTCTAACAGGCAAATGTCTACCAATAAGTCTAAAGCAGTTGTTACTTCTTGCTCCCTAGGTCCAGTCAGCATAATGGGACAGTGGGATATCTTGTAGAAGGAAAAGAAATAAAAATTCCTAGAGAAAATATTTGTAAATCATGTATGTGATAAAAGCCTTGTATACTGGATATATGAAAAATTCTCAAAATCTAATAATAAGAAAACATATAGCTCCATTAAAAAGGACAAAAAGTTTAAACAGACAGGTCACTAAACTAAATGTACATATGTCAAATAACACAAAAACATGCTCCATTCCATTGTTCTTGAGGATATGTAACTGAAGACCACAATGAGATACCATGACCCAACTATTAAAATAACTAAAATTGAAAAGACTATTCCTATTGGAAGTAGACTTTTGTACTAATGATTAGGCAACAAAAAGAGTTTTAAAGTAATTACATGAAATTGAAGAGGGAAGTGTTTTTAAGTCAGGTGTGGGTTAGGTTCAGGCTACCAATGCACATTATACTGCTTACTCCATCCTCTTACACTGCTGAGTTCTCAAAGTGACTTCTCCTTTATCTATGATTTTTTTCATCTCTTTTAAAGCTTTTGCTGGCACAATTCTAAGAAATATTATAATCGATTAATGAATCTACCAAAATATATGCTTCTTTTTTACACTAGCTGCCAATCAAGTCCCAAGTTGAGGTTAAACATTTTTCTGCTCTTCAGATATCAAAGTACAATATTACTATTTTCATATTATGCTCTTCTGACATAAATAATGTCATTTTTCTAAATGAATTCTGTATGCCAGTACTCTGTTAATAATTAGAGGCAAATCTGAACATGTGGCCACCCTGTTCAAAATCCCTCAATAGTTTTCCTTTGAGATAAAGAAAAAAGTCTGCAGCCTACTCTCCCATGCTGTGATTCAACCCATGTTGGCCTGCCATGTCCATTCTGGCTCCTCTTTGCTTCCCTCTTTTGCATGTCAGCTCCATCTGCCTTTTTTCCCCATTCCCCCCCCCCCCCCAACCCCCAACTTCACTAATGATATAGTTCTCTGATAAGCTAGGCCTGCCAATGATGGAAAACCCTGAGGATGCTAAATGTCTAGAGGCATCACCTTGGTAGAAATGAAGACCCTCAGGTTGCAGTCCTGACCTATTGAAACAGAAAATGCATTTTCAGAAAATCACCAGAACATTCACAGGGATTAAAGTTGGAGAAGCACTGATCTAGGCCACCTCCCACTGTGATCCTTTGATTTTTCTTTGCTCCTTCCCCTGACCTATGTCTAGTAAAATTTTTCTCCAAAAATTTCACTGTAGAGTGGGGAGTTATTTGTAGATCTGGAATGTGAGCTATAGTTTTCATGAGGAGGACAACTTTCTTGTAGTTGGCTCCTGAAGGGAGTCTAGAATTTTGTCCTCACTGAATTCATGTATAATCAGTTCAGAAAAGACCATACTAATCAAGGCACTCAGAGCATCAAAATTTGTGGATGAATTGAAGTTTGCATAAACATGCCAAAAGTGTCATCTGTTGTGGAAGGTAGTGACATAAAATACAATTTCAGTTGTTAAAACTAGAATTGTCTACAATGACTTGATGTTTATGATTTTAGAGTCTGTAATGCCCTGTGGAACAACCTGGGCTTTTCCTACAGGTTCAAATCTATAATGCCCAGAGGAAAGACTTAATTTTGTCCTAAAGGGAATCAATGCATGGTATTAGAAAATTTTAGTGCTTCACTCCTTCCTCTTCGGTTTAAAAAGAACACTTTCATATAATTGGTTGACTCTTCTGTTCAAAGCTAATTTACATAAACAAAATTTCCTGACCTTGGGAAATGAATGTGCAAGGAATCCTGGCTTGTGTCATTATCATTCCAATGATGTTGCTATTTTCTACTTAAAAAGCCTACCTCTTTGAAAGGATCTCTACAATTTCTTACAAGATATGGGTAAAAGAGAAATAACTTCTGTAAGGCACATTATTCTTAGATAAAACAGTCAGAATACTGTAAAATCTATAATTTTAGATTGATTTACTAGATGTCAAAAAGGCAGGTGAAAAAATTAACAATTAATGAAATATCTATATATCATATATTTGTGACTAAATCTAGAATAAGCAAAATAACTGTAAGACTGAATTGTCCCTCAGTGATAATTCATTATCTTTCTAACATAACTATAAATACTTCATAAGTTTTGGTGAACTAGAATCTTAAAGAATTTAAAAACTGGTTTTAAATATAGGTCACATGTTTCCTACATAAGAAATTTTTCTGGGTATTCTGATTAAAAGTTTCATTCTTCTTAATTAATCACAGTTGCTGACTAAACTTTTAAGGTAAGTCACTTACATATTAATTTCTCTATTCTCTCACCTACTTCTGAGAATACTTTTATTCAGTATTTTAATATATATTGTAAGAAATAGGCATAAAATGTTCCCTTATTGCTCCTTCCAAGTTTATACTTAATAAAGACCCACACACATATTGAATTTGAGCATTTTCAATTATTCTTTAATTTGGAATTGCAAGGAAGGGAGCCTACTCCAAATAAAAATACATTTGACAACTAGAATTACTGGCATTGGTTATTTATATCAGTTGAATTAGGCTCTAGTCTTTGGCCCAATTTTATTTTACTAGAAAAACTGGTGGAGAATTAAGTGCTCTCAAATAAACACAGCAGGATTTCTAGAGAAAATCAGCTCTAATCACTCTAAAACATATAAATCAACTTTTAATTAGTTATGGAAAGGACTTTTCAGCAATGCTAATATATTTTAAAACAGTCAAAGTTTCTAAGGTAAAACTAAAATTCTCTGTGTTACAAACAAATTCCCTAGGAAGATAATCTTTGAATTTTGAAGAAAAGAATACAGAAAGATTCCCAGTGTTGACATTTAATGAAAACCAGGGTTAAGACAAATATTTACCTGCAAATTTTCCCCATATTTCCTTCTTGGTGTTTATCTGATACTACCTGTCTTCACTGTCTTGTCTTTCCTACAGTTTTCTATCCGTGTCTCTGTTATGTTTTTTATATTTCTCCACCTGTTTTTTTTTTAATAACTCACCCAATTGCTCTTTTCTACTTCTACCCTCTTCTTTTCTTGGTGCCTTCCTCTCTTCAGAAAGTGTGAAAGAAAGTGAAAGTGTTAGTCCCTCAGTCGTGTTTGACTCTTTGCAATCCCATGGACTGTATAGACTGCCAGGCTCCTCTGTCCATGGAATATTCCAGGCAAGAATACTGGAGTGGGTTGCCATTCCCTTCTCCAGGGGATCTTCGCAACCCAGGGATTGAACCCAGGTTTACTGCACTGCAGGCAGATTCTTTACCATCTGAGCCACCAGGGAAGGTCAAGAAAATATGTATCTAAATACTTTAGAAACTAAGTATTTAAATACCCTACAGAAAGAAAAAAACAAACAAACTTCTGTCTATAGGAAGTAGAAAAATTCTAATTGTTATCCATTTTTTTCTTGGTGTACTCAAAAACATTCTCCTCGTGTTATGTGTGATGCTTCCCGTTCATTTCTCACTATTCTCTGGCCTCAACTCTATAATAAATTGGAAAGTGCTCTCACTAAAGACACTAAAATTTTCTCATTTCCCAGATTCAATGATCTCTGTTCACCCCTTGTTCTATGGGAGCATTCATTTTGCCAATCAGTGTTGCACTTCATTATGTCCTTGTGTCTTTTTTTCTCTTTATGTTTACAACACTCAACTCTCCAGTTTTTCCTTCTGCTTCTCTGATTACTCTGATTACTATCCTTTTGGTCTCTCCCTTGGCTCTCTTTGGGTAAAGCTAGAGCACTTGTTTGTAACAGAAAATTAGTTAGTTTAATGGAAATTGACTATTACAGAGAAATTCCAGGGAGATTGGAGGAATCTGCTGATAAATGGGCAGGAACAGAAGAAAACAATACAGTGAGACAGCAGGCCAAATCAAATCTCCACACTTGCTCAGTAGGAGCTCCTATCGCAGCTGCTGAATTGTAGAAGCCATAGCCCACACTGACAATGCAGCTGGTGCTGATGCAAGAAGCATTTCCTAGGGTCTCGATATAGCTGCCTTGGCTAACTTTGCAACCCCAATTCATTTCTTCCTGTCCCTTTGCTCCATGCTCGATGTTAAAAATCCAGCGTTAGTACGTCTGACTATTTAAACCTAGATCAAGTCCCCTTACTCTAGTTGCAAGGGAATGGAAAAGTGAGTTTCTGGCTCCTTTGACTTCTAGAGTAAGTGGGAGCCTTTGCCTTATACCGAGACTCATGTAGTAGAAAAGAGGATCATTTTCAGCTATCTAAAATGACATGTATCTATTTCAAAACTTCTTTAATAAAATTTGCTGAAGTTTTTTTTTTTTTCTATACCCTCCTCTTTTTTCCTTATGCACACTTTCTAATGGTTAGGTCATTCATAAGTATGCCTTCAGTTACCCAAATACTCCAAAGTCATTGTTTACATTAAGTGCTAACAAACTCATACGACTAAGCTATCCCACCTGGATATTCAGAAGATGCTTTCTCCACAAAGCGGCCCAAACATCTGAATTCTCAAATTCAATTTGTGATGACCATCTATCCAACTCTGTCTCATTTCTCCTTCACTGATCACCTCCTTCACATCTAGGTTACTGAGTCTTAGTGACTTTACATTCTGATTTATTTCTATCTTTTTTTCCTTCTCATTATGGGTAACCCCATGGACTGTAGCCTGCCAGGCTCCTCTGTGGGATTTTCCAAACTAGAATACTGGAGTGGGTGTGCTAGCAGTAAATCAAAGTAGTGCATTCAAATCATTTTATAATAGTTCAAATTTCTTTTCCTTGGAATCTCATCCATATCCTAGACAGAATATCCCTCACACATTCAGTTATCTCCATAAATTTAGTTAATGTTTAGGGTCTTTTTCCTTTTTCCTAAATCCTTTCATTCTTCCACATTTTTAATACAATAATTGCATTTTCCACTACACCAATTTCCAAAATTAGTTTCCATTGTTATTTGTTGTTGTTTAGTTGCTATGTTGTATCCAATACCTGCGACCCCATGAACTGTAACCCGCCAGGCTTCTCTGTGGGATTACCCAAGCAAGAATACTGGAGTGGGTATGCTAGTACTAAATACATTTAAGGGCACTCTGATAAGCGTCTGACTTTGTTTCAATTACTTTATCCCAATATTCTTTTTATAAAGCTTACATCTACTTGGGCTTCCCTGGTGGCTCAGATAGTAAAGAATCCACCTGCAATGTGGGAGACCTGGGTTCGATCCCTGAGTTGGGAAGGTCCCCTGGGGGTGGGCATGGCAACCCACTCCAGTATTCTTGCCTGGAGAATCCTCATGAAGAAGCCTGAGAGGATACAGCCCACTGGGTCATTTACATCTACTTACATCTTACACTTACTGCATTTCATTTCAGGGAGCATGGATACTAAAAATGCAACACTGCTGTCAGTGTTTGTTCTCACCGGACTTCCCTATCAACTGGAGTGGCAAATCCCCCTATTCTTGTTGTTCTTGGTGATATACCTCATCACCACTATGGGAAACCTTGGACTAATTTATCTCATCTACAATGACCCTCACCTTCACATCCCCATGTACTTATTCCTTGGGAGTTTAGCCTTTGTGGATTCTTGGATATCATCCACCGTGACCCCCAAGATGCTAGTCAATTTTTTTGCCAGGAGTAAAATGATATCTCTCTCTGAATGCATGTTACAATTTCTTTCCTTTGCATTTGGTGGAACCACGGAATGCTTTTTGCTTGCAACAATGGCATATGATCGCTATGTGGCCATATGCAAACCACTACTGTATCCAGTGATTATGACCAACAGACTATGCATCCAGTTGTTAGTCTCATCATTTGTAGCAGGGCTTATTCATTCCATGATTCATGTAGGTGCTTTATTCAGGTTAACCTTCTGTAAGTCTAACATAATACATCACTTTTACTGTGACATCATGCCATTGTTTAGGATTTCTTGTACTGACCCTTCAATTAACGTCCTAATGGTATTTATCTCCTCTGGGTCAATACAGGTGCTTAGCATTATGACTGTTCTTGTTTCTTATACACTTGTTCTATACACGGTTTTGAAAAATAAGTCTGTACAAGGCATAAGAAAGGCCTTATCCACCTGTGGAGCCCACCTGCTATCTGTCTCTTTATACTAGGGGCCTCTTCTCTTCATGTATGTGCGCCCTGGATCCACACAGGCAGACGATCAAGATATGATGGACTCTCTATTTTACACTGTCATAATTCCCTTGTTAAATCCAATCATATACAGTCTGAGAAATAAAAAAGTCATAGATTCACTGACAAAAGTATTAAAGAGAAATGTTTAGATATCATACTATTATCAGTTCTTTTTTTTTTTACTGAAATAGTCACAAATTTGTGCAGATTACATGTGGTTCAGATTGGGTTAGGGTTCAAGGTTTTTTGCAGTTATAATTATTTTAGTGTTTTGACTTAAGTTGTTAGTACTAACATACTCCTTAAGATATTCATGTATACTGTTCAAAAAAACGCAAGGAATTTTCAACAATTTTCATGTCACATTAGAATAATTGAAGCAGGAAACAAAATATTTTATATACTTGTGTACTCTATAATTGTAGATTTATAAAATGATTAGGCACTGAAATAGTAATGTTCCTCTAATAGGATTTGACTCTGTTGTCTTTGATAGTAATATAGCTGCACAGCCTGGAGATTTAACTGCATATAAATTCACAACAGATGCAACGTTTGTGTTTGAATGAAATGATGTAAATCACAAGAATTCTGCTGCAGACAAAAAGGTCTTTCATTCCACTTTATTTGGGACATGGTGAATTCCCTCATCACCATGGTGTTTCAATAGTCACATTCCAGAGAGAAATAAACAGAAATGGGAAAAGCAATGAAGAAAAAATAAGAAGCAAGTTAAGATAGTGAAGGGAGAGTCAAATTTTAAGAGGATACTCTTAGCCCAGTCATTGTCCATGAGCGACAAGAAGAGGGAATTGGCTCTCACTGTCTATGATGTCACTTCCCAGTTGTGCCTGTATTTTGTAGGATAATCTGAAAACATTCACTAATTAGAAAGCTAGATGAGAGTGCAGAATTTAATTGGGATGGGCTTAAAGAAAAAGAAAAGTGGCAGAATAGGAAGGAAATGACCAATCTTGCTAGATATTTTAAAGGGAAACTTTTAAAATAAATCAGCAATATATAAGGCTTTCTGGCATGCAGTGTTACATGATTTCAAATGAGTATTACAAAAGTTATAATGTTAACTTGATATAATGTCATAGAGCCTAGTAGGTGGCTGGAAAAGACAAAAAAATGAGCAAGATTTTAGATATCTTGTGTCCTCGAGTCCTTTAACATTAGTTTTCATCTTACTCTATACTCTAAGTACAATGAGAGACCTATCTTTGGGTCCACTCCTGTCTTTCCTTTTATAACACTGCAATTTCAAACACCTACTTACCGATGCACTGAGGACCTTATCCTACAGGCTATCTGCCTCTGTGTTTTGCAAAACTCTCCTTTTATCGTGTTGGTACTCAAATGTCCTAAACATAGTTGCTAGGTTATTCTTCATAGACAGAACTACGAGAGATTGACAGTGCTAATAGATAATGTACAAATACAACATTTGTATTTAGCTCTGTAGATGTAGTCATGCATATATTTATTTGTTCATTTGTATGTCCAAATTACATGAAATACATATACATACATTCATAGACATCTGTATCTATATCCACATCTCCCTGTATTACATCTTTCTAACTTACTGTATCATTACTGCATATCTTTCTATCTCTACTTCAACCTCCATTTCCGTCCTCCTGATTGCTCCCTGATTTTCTCACCATCTATTATATGGTCCTTTCAAATAATACCTTGGTTTAACTCAGAAGTCACTGACCCCAAAATTCTCCTAATGGACCTTGTCTTACACCCAATATGACTTTCAGAAAGCTTTTCAGACACCCTGAAGTTACTCAGGTACATGCATTTGCTAATACAAGTCTGTCCACAGAGAATATACACTATCTATTGATAACACATTCATTTTTATTTACAACTCAAATGTTGTACTTTCTCTAAAGCTTTTCTCATATATTACAGCATTCATAATGCACTTCCACATTATACTGAAGAAGATAGTAATGCTTCGTCAGTTCATTCATATTTCTTAGGTCACATCTGATCTTCTGTTGGTTGGCCAAAAAGTTTGTTTGGGTGGTTCAATAACACCTTAGAGAAAAACCAAACAAACTTTTTGGCCAACCCAATATAATACTTATTTAGGGGCCACAAGCTTTTTTTAAAATATAAATTAAGTGTCTTAGTCTCTATCTTATGCGGCAATGAGCATAACTGCGGCACTGCAGCTAACATGCATGAGATCTTGAATAAGTATCTGTGAAATATTTATAAAATTGGGCTGAATCTGAGAGTACAAGTATATAGAGTGCAATAAGAATGTATCACTCCTTTTTAATCTTGCAATGAATCCCAGGAGACATGGGGGCTTGGATGGCTACAGCACACAGCTCACCTTCTTAAGGTTCTTTTATGATAACTGCAAGCATTATACACCTAAAGTTACCTATTCTTGTTCTTTTTATCATGATGATTGGCTCCTGGGATAGACTATAACATATCAAGGAGAAGCTATTCAACTGGATGCTTGGTTTAAACATCTGTTTGGTTTAAACATTTGTTTAAAATATTCAAACATTCAAAAATATAATTATCCTATAATTTGAAGGAGTAACCTTCAATATCAATAAACTCAGATATGCAGATGACACCACCCTTATGGCAGAAAGTGAAGAGGAACTAAAAAGCCTCTTGCTGAAAGTGAAAGAGGAGAGTGAAAAAGTTGGCTTAAAGCTCAACATTCAGAAAACTAAGATCACAGCATCTGGTCCCATCACTTCATGGGAAATAGATGGGGAAACAGTGGAAAAAGTGTCAGACTTTATTTTGGGGGGCTCCAAAATCACTGCAGATGGTGACTGCAGCCATGAAATCAAAAGACGCCTACTCCTTGGAAGGAAAGTTATGGCCAACCTGGATAGCATATTGAAAAGCAGAGACATTACTTTGCCAACAAAGGTTCGTCTAGTCAAGGCTATGGTTTTTCCAGTAGTCATGTATGGATGTGAGAGTTGGACAGTGAAAAACGCTGAGTGCCGAAGAATTGATGCTTTTGACTTGTGGTGTTGGAGAAGACTCTTGAGTGCTGGACTGCAAGGAGATCCAACAAGTCCATCCTATAGGAGATCAGTCCTGGGTGTTCACTGGAAGGACTGATGTTGAAGCTGAAACTCCGATACTTTGGCCTCCTCATGCAAAGAGTTGACTCATTGGAAAAGACCCTGATGCTGGGAAGGATTGGGGGCGGGAGGAGAAGGGGACGACAGAGGATGAGATGGATGGATGGCATCACCGACTCAATGGACACGGGTTTGGGTGGACTCCAGGAATTGGTGATAGACAGGGAGGCCTGGTGTACTGCAGTTCATGGGGTCGCAGAGAGTCAGACATGACTGAGGGACTGAACTGAACTAAACTGATAATTTGAAGTCCACTTCACAATGCTAGACTGGGTCATCTGCCCTTTTTTTTGTTCCCATGAGGGATATTCCCAAGTCCTTGGAAAGAGAATAGAAATGGATCATAATTTGGCTGCTTTTACTTTTTTCCTAAGAAAATCTGTTATTGCATATACCTATATTTAAAAAAAAATTGTTGTTGTATAACTTTCTCAGTATACTGATGCTTTACTGTGAGTTGTCTTGATTTTACTTGTTCATTCATTATTAAAATCCCAAAACTAGACTGATAATTACAAAAGCTACTATCTTCTGTCATCACAATGGTCTGGTTCTCTAATTGATCTTCCCTTGAATCAGTAGTCTGATGTCACACTATGGCCATATGAACAAAATCTGTTACTTGTCAAGACTTACCTTAGGTTGGGTGAGTATGGAACAGACAGTTGGGGTCCTCTCAGAAGCTCAGAATTCTGTGCAGACTTCTCTTTTATATGCCTGTTCTATATATTCCTCTGCTAGGATTCATTCTTTAGTGCAATCTCAAATATTTTACTTTATGCCTTTCACAAATTCACAAAAATCCCTAGTTCTAGATGTGATCTAATTCTCACTTCTGTTATAGACATTTCTCATCTTTGAACTTCATTTCTGTCACTTTAGTAGCATGTTGGACTCCTCAGGTCAGTAGGTGCCCAATATGCAGAAGAGTGGAGAGATAACTCCAGAAAGAAGAGGCTGAACTAAAGCTAAAACAACACCCAGGTGTAGATGTGACTGGTAATAGAAGTAAAGACTGATGCTGTAAGAACAATATTGCATAGAAACCTGGAATATTAGGTCCATGAATCAAGGTAAATTGGAAGTGGCCAAACAGGAGATGGCAAGAGTGAATATCAACATTATAGGAATCAGTGAACTAAAATGAACCAGAATGGGGGAATTTAATTCAGATGACTGTTATATCTACTACTCTTGGCAAAAATTCCTTAGAAGAAATGGAGTAACTCTCATGGTCAATAAAAGAGTCTGAAATGAAGTACTTGGTTGCAATCTCAAAAAGACAGAATGATCTCTATTCATTTCCAAGGCAAACCATTCACTATCATAGTAATCCAAGTCTATGCCCCAACCACTAATGCCAAAGAAGCTGAAGTAGAAAGGTTCTATGATAATCTAAAGACTTTCTAGAACTAACACAAAAAATGATGTCCTTTTCATCACAGGGGACTGGAATGCAAAAGCAGGAAGTCAAGAGATACCTGGAGTAACAGGCAAATTTGGCCTTGGAATACAAAATGAAGCAGGACAAAGGCTAACATAATGCACTGGTCACAGCAAACACCCTCTTCCAACAACACAAGAGATGACTATACATATAGACATCATTAGATGGTCAATACCAAAATCAGATTGATTATACTATTGGCAGTTGAAGATGGAGAAGCTCTATACAGTCAGAAAAAAAACAAGATCAGGAGCTGACTGTGGCCCAGATCATGAGCTCCTTATTGAAAAATTCAGACTGAAATTGAAGAAAGTAGGGAAAACCACTAGACCATTCAGGTGTGACCTAAATCAAATCCTTTATGATTATACAGTGGACGTGACAAATAGATTCAAGGGATTAGATCTGATAGAGTGCCCGAAGAACTATGGATGGATGTTCATGACATTGTATAGGAGGCAGTGATCAAGACCATCCCTACAAACAAGAAATGCAAACAGGCAAAATGGTTGTCTGAGGAGGCCTTAACAAAAACAGAAAAGAAGAGAACAGAAATGCAAATGAGAGAAAAGGAAAAATATACCCATCTGAATGCAGAGTTCCAAAGAATAGCAAGGAGAGATAAGAAAGCTTGCTCAGTGATCAGTGCAAAGAAATAGAGGAAAACAATAGAATGGGAAAGACTAGAGATCTCTTCAAGAAAATCAGAGATACCAAAGGAACATTTCATGCAAAGATGAGCATAAAAGGACAGAAACAGTATGGATCTAACAGAAGCAGAAGATATTTTAAAAAGGTGGCATAATACATGGAAGAACTATACAAAAAATTTCTTAATGACCCAGATAACCACGATGGTCTGATCACTCACCTAGAGCCAGACATCCTGGAATGCAAAGTTAAGTGGGCCTTAGGACGCATCACTAAGAACAAAGCTAGTGGATGTGACAGAATTCCAGTTGAGCTATTTCAAATCCTAAAAGATGATGCCGTGAAAGTGCTGCTCCCAATATGTCAGCAAATTTGGAAAACTCAGCAGTGGCCACAGGATTCATAGCTCCTCTCTCTTTATATACATGTATATTCATACATCTTTTTCATCATTTTATAATACTTTCTACTATTCAGAAGATTGTTCACAAAATTATCCAGCAATGCATTCAAAGAAACAAAAGAGTTAGAATTTTAGGTAAAATCAAAGAAACACAAATTAAAACTAGTACTATATTTCTAAAATCTGGTTTAACAGTATTGAAGAGTCTTATTGATTATAGTACACTCAGTACACACTAGTGTACACATTGATGTGTACACATCAATAATCCCAGTTCTAGATTGTTTTAGCTCTTTAAAAAAGGTTTTCAAAATTTGTTGGCTTGGAAATACCTAGGGATATTGTTAAAACAGATTGACAGGCTCCACCAATAGAGTTTTTTATTTATTAATGTTAATACTGTTGGTTTATAAACATGTTTACTGAAGCACTGTTTTGGACTCAATTTTGAGTTTCCTTAAAATTCATATGTTGAAGTCCTAACTTCTAAGGTGGTACTATTTGCAGTGGGGTCCTTGGGAGGTAATTAGGGTTATACTCTGGCATCAAAGGGTGGGATATCCACTAATCCCATGATAGGATTAGTGGACTTATAAGAAGAGAAAGAGATATATAGTGTGCCCTGCTCTTAATCTCTCATAGTCTCTCTCTTACTCTCCACCCCCCACCCCGTCTGACCTTTCTCCATGAGTACTCATCCATGGAAGGCCATGTGAGGACAGTGAGAAGGCAGTGGTCTATGAGTCAAGAAGTGGCTTCTGGTCAGGTACTGTATCACTGGCACCTCACTTTTGAATTTTTCATCCTTCAGAACTGTAAAAAATACAGGTTTGTGTTTAAGCCACCCAGTGTATGATATTTTGTTACAGCAGCTGAACAGAATAGGATAACCACTGTTATAAAATAATCAGTGAAGCAAAAGTGTTATAGTATCTAAATATTTAGAGACCAGTCAAAGAGAAGTGTCTATATTCCCTACTTCTACTTCTACGTAAATATTCTAAAAGCTTTCACCTTTTGTATTATATTCTACTTTTTCTCCTGTTTTGTACAGGTAGATGCATACATCAACATAACATTTCTTTCAAAGGATGAAGAATTGTGGACCTTTTTCTACACTTTCCTTGGGAATGCTGATAGAAAGTGATAATAAATAATCAAAATTGCATTGCATAATTTCAATAAGGTTAGTTACTGGGAAGAAAATCTGTCCATAAGAAAAACACTAATTGCCAACTTTTGTATCATTCTCAAAGAAAATTTCATACATAAGATGTTCCACTTGCTTTAATGACATGATGTTTATCCTCCCTGTGGAAGTATCCTCTATTTTAGACTTATCTGATAGTAATAAAAGATAATCTTCTCATGTTGCCTTTATTTTTCAAGAAAAATAAAGAGATTCACAGGGTTTACAGTGCGTGTTAAAAAGACTTCAAAAATGTCTAAAATGTAAGACTGAACCAAAAATGGAAGGCTTAACTATACACCGCTTACACAAAATCAACCTTAAATATAAAGACCCAAAGAAGTTCCAAATAAGCTAAAAGGACAGGAAAACATCATAAAATTACCCAGAATAAAAAAAAGAAGTGATTTTGTTGATAGCAACTAACCTGACATACTGACAGTATAGAATATTCTGCCCAACAGAAGCAGAAAACAGTATTTTAAAGCACATAAACATAGCTATAAGTTCTTGAATTGTATATGTTGCTTATATGTGCTTTTGTGTTTATTTGAAATATACCAATCCACTCCACTCTCTTAGAGGAATAAATGAAACTTGAAATATTTTAAAGCATGCAAGTACATTTTTTGTTATGCCAATCCCTTCTTGAGAAAGAATTGCAAATTCATTATCCTCACTGAATAAAGAATTACTCACAAGAGCCAAATGATTTGTACCTCCCCAAATAATTTGATTTTTATTAGAGATCAATGTTTTAAAACAAAAGAATAAAGTTCTTATACTCTGTATTTCTTTCTTCTCCCTTCTCTTCTCTCCCCTCTCTTTCCTCTCTTAGCTCTTTCTTTTTCTCCATAACAAATTGCTACAAAACTAACAAGTTACATTATATAAACTTATTGACAACTAGCATTATATATATAATGAATTATATTTTTTTCAATTTGACAGGTTCATATAACATTTGGAAAGCAATATAGGGCAGGTGCTATTTTCTCTCTCAGGGCAAGTGAATGAGCAGACTCAAGATGACATGAGTAGGGAAGCAGATACCCTCTATGTTCCAATGTCTAGTAATCAGCTTTTGGGGAGTGTGAAACTAGAGCCTCAATAGCAGCTGACAGGGGTTAACAGGAATTTTTAAAAATTTATTTTTTAATTGAAGGAAAATTGTTTTACAGAATTTTGTTGTTTTCTGTCAAACCTCAGCATGAATCAGCCATAGATATCCATATATCCCCTCCCTTTTGAACCTCACTCCCATCTTCTTCCCCATCCCCCTCCCTCAGATTGATACAGAGCCCCTGTTTGAGTTTCCTGAGACATACAGCAAATTCCCATTGGCTCTCTATATACAGAATCTAAAAATGGTACTGAAGAATTTATTTGCAAGGCAGCAGTGGAGAAACAGACATAGAGAATAGACTTATGGACATGGGGAAAGGAGAGGAGAGGGTGAGATGTATGGAGAGAGTAACATGGAAACTTACATTACCATATGTAAAACAGATAGCAGGAATTTTTTTACCTCTTGATGCAGCAAAGAGTTGTGACCCTGAAAATAAAGCCTAATGATTTTTTAAAGCACCTAATTCCTTGCTTTTTTCTTGACATTCATGTAATGGTTCATGGGTAGTGGTTTGTGTTTCTTCCATCAAAGTGTGACAGAGGAGAAAAGTGAAACCTCTTACACTGTTGTTAGCAATGTAAACTGGTATATCCACTATGGAAAACAGTATGGAGACTCCTTAAAAAACTAAAAATAGAGCTATCATATGATCTAGCAATCCCATTCCTGGGTATATGTCTGAAAAAAAGGAAAACACTAAATTGAAAAGATACATGCACTGCAAAGTTCATAGCAGCACTATTTACCATAGCCAAACAGAAACAACCCAAATGTTCAACAACAGATGATGGGCTTAAGGAGATGTGGTATACAGAAACAATAAAATTTTACTCATCTAATAAATGAATGAAAAACTGCCGGTTACAGCAACATGGCTAGACCTAGAGATTACCATACTATAGTCAGACAGAGAAAAACAAATATCATATGATATCACTTATATGTAGAATCTAAGTCTATATATAAAATAGAAAGAAACTCATAGACACAGAAAGCAAACTTATGGTTACCAAAGTGCAAAGAGAAGAAAGAAGGGATAAATTAGGAGTATGTAATTAACAGGTACAAACTACTATACATGATTCATGATTTAGATAAACCACAAGGATTTACTGTATAGCACAGGTAACTATTTTCAATATCTTATAATGAGATTATCTACAATGAACAATAATCTGAAAACATATATATAACTGAATCACTTGACTGTACATCTGAAACTAACACAATACTGTAAATCAATAACACATCAATTTAAATGACCACTGCTTAGAGTGAATTTCTATAACTTTATAACTTTAGAAGGGTCTTATATTATTAAAACTAATATCTCTTATTTGGATATAGATAAATATATGTGTATAATACATACATATAATTAGCAAAAAGGTTAATCATAAATACAGATGTGTAAAATTACAAATTTATCTTCCCAAATAGTTGCTTTGATTCAACAAAGTAGAGAGCTATCTGAAAATACTGAACACTTCATAGTGAAGAAAACTTTGAGTGGAAAATCAAGATTCTTATTGTTCAAGCACAAACTAGAGGAGAAATAGATTGTAAGAAGCCTCATGATAATTAGTGTATAACTGTACAGTTGTAAGTAGACAGTCTTCAAGAACCCATGGGAACCCCACTGTGTTAATACTAACAACTTCAGGTAAGTACCACAGTCTCCAGAAAGCAGTCAGCTAAGCCAGGCTTTAACAGTATGTGAACTGTGAACTTCCAGATGTTCAAGCTGGATTTAGAAAAGGCAGAGGAACCAGAGATCAAACTGCCAACATCCATTAGATCATCAAAAATCCAAGAGCGTTCCCGAAAAACTTCTGCTTCATTGACTATGCCAAAGACTTTGACTGTGTGGATCATAACAAACTGTGGAAAATTCTTAAAGGGATGGGAATACTGGACCATCTGACCTGCCTCTTGAGAAATATGTATGCAGGTCAGGAAGCAACATTAGAACTGGACACGGAACAAAAGACTTGTTCCAAATAGGGAAAGGAGTACGTCAAGGCTGTATATTGTTACCTTGCTTATTTAACTTACATGCAGAGTAAATCATTAGACATGGTGGGCTGGAGGAAGCACAGGCTGGAATCAAGATTGTTGGGAGAAATATCAATAACCTCAGATATTCAGATGACACCTCCCTTATGGGGCAGAAAGCAGAGAACTAAAGAGCCTCTTAATGAAAGTAAAAGAGGAGAGTGAAAAAGTCAGTTTAAAGGTCAACATTCAGAAAACTAAGATCATGGCATCACTTCATGGCAGATAGATGGGAAAACACTGGCTGACTTTATTTTTTTGGGCTCCAAAATCACTGCAGGTGGTGACTGCAGCCATGAAATTAAAAGACACTTGCTCCCTGGAAGAAAAGTTATGACCAACCTAGACAGCAAACTAAAAAGCAGAGACATTATTTTGCAACAAATGTCCGTCTAGTCAAAGCTATAGTTTTTCCTGTAGTCATATATGGATGTGAGAGTTGGACTATAAAGAAAGCTGAGCACTGAAGCATTGATGCTTTTGAACTGTGGTGTTGGAGAAGACTCTTGAGAGTCCTTTGAACTGCAAGGAGATCCAACCAGTCCATCCTAAAGAAAATCATTCCTGAACCCTCATTGGAAGGAGTGATGCTGAAGCTGAAACGAAAATACTTTGGCCACCTGATGCAAAGAACTGACTCATTTGAAAAGACCCTGATGCTGGGAAAGATTGAAGGTAGGAGGAGAAGGGGACGACAGAGGATGAGATAGCTGGTGGCATCAACAACTCAATGGACATGAGTTTCAGTAAACTCCAGGAGTTGGAGAGTCGGACACAACTGAGTGACTGAACTGAACTGAAGCAGAAAATTATGTTGTTTTTCAGGCACTAAGTCATGTCTGACACTTTGCAACCCTATAAAGAATATTATAGCAGTTTAAAATTTATTTTTATCCTATAATTTTTTATGTTTATAAAATTATAGAAATATAACTAGATTTATAGGCTTAATACCTAGATACAGTAAGTTTTACAATTTAGGGAAAGTCTAAATCTGAATTATTCCTAAATGGGAAAAATAACAGTATCCTTTAAGAACTGATGTGAGGGTTAAAGAAGATAAAGTGCCTTTTAAACAGACAAATACTTTGCACTTTTGTACTTTTTCTCTTCTCATTCTTCAAAAAAGTTAAAATCTGCACAAATTTTACAATCCCTATAGAGTTATCTGTTCTAGTCTCTTGCGTCCACGACACTCTTATTTCATTCTGAGTCTGATTCAGCTAAATGGTAGAAGAGGAAATTTTTCTTACATAAACATGAACCTCATTTTGAGAAACTAAACTTGGGTAAAAGCTTCCATTTTATATTTTGTACAAAAGAATATATATATACGAAAATAACCAAAAGGAAAAATATTCTGTACATTTAATTATACTCAAATTTCATGATAATAAAGGCACACTTAGATGAAGTTTCACTGAAACTTGAAACTTGTTTCATTTTAATGATGTACATAAGGAATATCATAAATAAATTTTTCTTCATCTTGAAGAAATTGTTGGCTCTCACTATTCTTCTGAAATTATCACTCTAATTTCCGATGTATTATACTGATTATAAAACAGAAACAACTAGATAAACTGTATCACAGTATTAGACATCTTAATAAACTGTTTAGAAAAGTTTACAAAAAAATGTCTGAAAAATGAAAATATGCTAATTCTGAAAGACAAAATAAACTTTGAGTTGTACTCCATTACGCTATCATTTATAAGAGAACTAAGATAAAAGTCATTTCTTAGCAAGAATGCACATTCTTGCCACTTATATTCAGTGTAGTTTTGGAAGGCCTCATGATAGTAATAGGAGAATAACAACAAATAAAAGGAATCCAAATTGGAAAGGAAGAAGCAAAACGTCAGTGTTTGCAGATGACATGATACTGTACACAGAAAATCCTAAAAATAACACTAGAAAACTACCAGAATTCATCAAAGAATTCAGTAAAGTAGTGAGATAAAAATTAATATACAGAAATCTGTTTCATTTCTTTACACTAAAAATGAACAATCAGAAAGAGAAATCACAGAAATTATCCCATTTACAATCAAGTCAAAAAGAATAAAATACTTAGGAATAAATTTACTTGGAGGCAAAAGACCTGTTTTCTGAAAACTATAAGATGCTGATGAAAGAAGTTGAAGACAACACAAACAGATGGAAAAATAAACTGTTCTTGGATTGGAAGAATCAATATTGTTAAAACAGTCATATTACTCAATTCAATCTACAGATTAAATGCAATTCCTATCAATGATATTTTAACAGAAATGAAACAAATAATTTAAAATTTATATATTAACATCCAAAACAATCTTGAGAATAAAGAACAGAGCTGGAGGTATCACGCTTCCTACCTTCAGACCACACTACAAAACTACAGTAATCAAGAAAGTACAGTACAGGCACAAAAACACACATATAAATCAATGGAACAGAATAGAAATCCCAGAAAGAAACCAACACACTTATGATCAATTAGTCTACCACAGAGGAGGCAAGAATATACAATGGATGAAAGACATCTCTTCAATAAGTGGTTCTGGGAAAACTGGAGAGCTACATGTAAAGGAATGAAATTAGAATTCTAATATTATAGTACATTTAATTATAATACAATGATTCTACATTTTTATTGATTATATTCTATACAGAGTGATTATATTGGTTATATTCCCTACACTGTACATTACATCCTTATATCTTATTCATTTTATATCTAGTCATTTTTACTTCTTAAATCTCATTTTATGTGACTCCAATAATATATGCCCTGTAATTTTCTATGTCCTCCAATGATGAAGAAGGATCCTGTGTATGGCAAGTGCCATGTGTATCACAAGCTTTCACAGACATTACCTTGTTAGATGTGAAGAACCACACACATAACGCACCCCACTGAAAAATAATCTGCTTTAAACAATATTTACAGGAGATTCAGAGGCATTAAAGTTTTTGAAGCACTGCCCCAGGCACCTCCCATTGAGATTTTTGTCTTTGTTTTCCCTTGTTCCTTCAGTGATTTTTGGTTAGTAAGATTGCTCATCAGATTTAAGATTAAAGAAGCAAGTTCCCTATAGGTCTGGAAGGTGAGCTGCACTTTGCATAAGGAAGACAACTATTGGCTCCTGAAGGGAATCTACAATGGTGGCCTCATTAAAATCATGATTAGCTCAGGCAAGACCATAATAATCAAATACACAAAGTAACATTTTACAGATAAAATGGGGTTTGCACAAACATTCCAGAAACATCATACCTGGTGGAAAGTAGTGACATAAAATACAATTATCAACTGTTAAAACTGGAACTGTCTACAATAACTTAATGTTTATGATTTCACAGGCTATCATGCCCTCTGGGGACACCTGGACTTCTGAATGCTCAGATCTACAATGCCCAGAGGAACAGCTTGGTTTTGTCCTAAAGGGAATTCTTGAGTACTACTAGGGGAATTTTAACTCTTCACTCCTTCCTCTTCAGACAAAAGCACACAGTTATACAACTAGGTGACTCTTGGTTTTGAAGCAAATTTATATTAACAGCATTTTCCTGTGCTTGGAAAATAAAGCCTCCAAAATGAATCAGTGTGTAAAGAACTGTGACCTGTGTTATTGCCATTCCTGCGCTATTGTATTTTTTTCTATTTTAGAAGGTTCAACATTTTGAAGCATTTTTAAAGTTTCTTACAAGATGGGTAAGAGAAGATACTTTTGTAATATCTATTCTTTTCATGTTGTTCTTTACATATAAAGTTAAAATACTAAGGAATTCACAATAATATTAGGTTGGGTTTATAAGATGCTAATAAAGTTAGGTGAATATGGAAAACAAATAGTGAATAATAAATGTATTTTATTTTAATGACTATACTCTAAACAAGCAAAATAACTGTAAGCCTGGATTACTGCCTTTATCAGTGTTTTATTATCTCTGAACATAATTATAATGACTTCATGAGATAAAGTTTGATGAATTGAAAATTAAACAACTTAAACAGTATTTAAATATCACTTCATAATGATTAGTAGCTAAGAATTCTCTCCAGTTATTTTTAATGGAAAATACATTTTATTTAATCGATGACATTCTTTGAATAAAAGTTCTAAGTTAAGTCACTTAAATTTTAACCACTTTATCCTTCACATACTTCTGACAATACTTTATTTGAACATTTTATATACATGTATCAGGAAATATGCAGCAAATGCTCTTCAGCTGCTATTTCCAGCATTTCTGAATTAAGGATTCACATATATATTTGAGTTTGAGAATTTTCATTTAGTGACTTAGGATTGCATAGAAGGAAGCCCATTCAAAAAAAAATTAACAACTGCAAATACTGTTGCTGAGTATTTATGTAGCCTAAACAAAGTTTCAGTATTTTGCTCGATTTTATTCTGTCAAAAATAATCTGGTGGAGAAAAGTGTGTCAAGTAAAACCAGAAGGACTTCTAGAGAAATTCAGTTCTAACCAATGTAATAACAAAATAAACCGACTCAAATATGGAAAGAGCTTTACCAGCAGAAATAGTATACTTATGGGCATCACAAAGTTTCTAAGGTAAATTTTAAGATGAAAATCTATTTCATATAAAAATTTCAAACAAAAATGAAATTTTGAATAGAAGAATAAAAGAAAAAGGAAGGATTTCCATCGTTGACAATTCTTAATGAAAACCAGAATTAAGGCAAACATTTAACGTCTACATCTTAGCCTTTCCCTCTTTACCATCTTCGGTCTTCCTCCTACATATCCTTACTTCTCTTCTGTGGCTTGTCTTATGCGTCTATGCCTATACTTATGCATCTATGCCTGTTTCTCTTCTTCCATCTTGTGAATTTTTCACCCAGCCAAATTTATCTTTCCAATTCTCCTGCTTCCTTTCTCTTCCTGATGCCTTCCTCTCCTTTTCTTGAAAACTTAAAAAAAAAAGTATCTACAGGAAAAAAAAAAATTGTATATCTGTCTACAGTGAGTAGAACAATAGATTGTTCTCCAGATCTTGGATTCTCTACTTCATCCTTGTCACTATTGTGTCATGTGTTCTTTTCATTATTCTCTGGTATCAACTCCCTCATATAGTGGAAAGTACTCTCACTAAAGTCATTCAAAAATCTCTTAATTTTCATACTCAATGACATTTATTCACTCCATGTCTCAACAGTTCAATTATTTTGGCAACTGACACTATACATTTCTTTGATCTTCTTGAGTATCTTTCTTCTCTTTATGTTCATAACCCTCATATCTCCAGTTTCCCCTTTATTTTCTGATCATTGTGCTCTTCTTATCCTTCCCTGTCTTTCATAACTGCCAAACAGGGCTACTGGTTCCAACATGAAATGTTTTCTTGAATAGAAATTTTCTTTAACACAGAAATGCTAGTGAGATTAGAGGAACAAGCTGGAAAAATGGCAGCAACAGAAGGAAGAAAGGCAGCCAGTCAACAACCAAAATCACATCCGAATACTAGCTCCTTGAGAGCTGTTGTCACTGGTGCTGGCTTTGATGTCACTGCTCGTACTGACAATGACACCGGTGTGGGTGCAGGATGCATTTTCTGAAGCCTTCCACTGCTGCCATGGCCACTTTAGTAAAGAAAACTCTTTTTGTCCTTGTCCTTTTGTCACTCTCTCTGTCTCTAAATTTCAAATCCACTGTAGGTGGGTTTGACTTGCCAAATTTATATCATGTCCCCTCACTCTAGGTACAAGAATGGAAAAATCAGTTTCTAATTCTCTGGCGTTCCAGAGTAGGTGGTAGATACCTGCCACCAGTTTATGGTGGCAGGAGGGTGGAAAAGAGGGTCAGATATTGGCTATCCAAAAAAATTACATAAATCCTCTATAACCTCTTTAATATACTTTCTCATGTTTAGTTTTCACTCTCCTTCACTTGGTACACATTCTCTAATAAAGATGTCACATACCGGTATGCTTTAAGCTACCCTCAATCAGTCCCAAGACACTTATTTTTTTATAATTAACTCGAGGAAAACTTATACCACAAGCTATATCACTTAGATGTTCAGAGATCACTATCTTCACAAACTGGCCACTGCATGTGAGTTATCAGTCTATTTTCTTTTCTTTTTTTTTTTTACTCCCTTTTATTGTTTTTGCCATACAATGCCATGATATCACCATGGGTTTACATATGCTCCCCCTCCAGAAACCGCCCCCTCCTCCCTCCCTCCTCCCTCCCCCCCAGGCTATTTTCAATGAAAATCTACTCAAGCACCAAGAGGCTCCTCTCTATTCTTCACTTACCACCATCTTCACATTCAGTATCAGGTGACTCTACACTCTGAACTCCTTTGTATCTGCGTCTTCACCCTTTTCATCACTCCAAACATCACTTCACCCACGGACTAGTTACTTCATATGTATTTTAATCACTTGAAAAGTAAGTTTAAAATGCAGATCATTAGACTTCATTTTGGACCATTACATTAATTTTTACAGTAAAACTTTATATTTTGCACAAAAAAGTTCCTTAGAAAATGCTGATCTGGTGTAATCTGGTTTGGAAATTAGTGGGCAATAGCAACAGCTTCCTGACTTTCATTCCTGATTTTACTTTTTCATTTCTGCAGCCAATTTCTGTAGAAACATATATTTATTTTAAAAACTCTTACAGTGCCACTCCCATCTCTTGTTTTCAGTGCATGTTTATTACCTGATGAATAGTGTTCAAGATCCTTCACATGACATTCAATTTATTATCCAGGTCCATCACGCTTCTTTCCCCTGAACCTATAGCCATGTTTCAGACAGAATTTCCCTATTACACTCAACTCTATGCTCAAACATTTATCACATATTTAGAATTTTTCATTTTTCTGAATGGGTTCACTGCTTCACATTTTTTGAATTGTATTTATTTTTATTCCAACCAAAGAGATCTCATTCATTATAAAGATAATAACAAACCTAAGAGGGCATTCTTTTTTTATTTTCATTTATTTTATTATGAGTTAGTGACATTTATTTTTAAATAAATATGTGTTGACTTTGATTTTTAAGAATCAGAGGTCCATTTTTTAAAAAAAATTGTGTTCAAATTCTTGCAATTTTGGTGTTTTCTTATATGCATGGTTTATTTCAACTCTCTTCCACATATCTTCATGTTTTAAATTCCTTGTGACTTTTTTTAAATCATTTTCTCCATTTCATTTCAGGTAACACTCAGTGAGGACATGGAAAAGGGAAACACAACATTGCTGACAGAATTTATTCTCATAGGATTCATGTATCAACCAGAATGGCAAATTCCCCTGTTCCTACTGTTCTTGATGATATATCTTATCACCATTGTGGGAAATCTTGGTCTGATTGCTCTCATCTGCAATGACCCTCACCTTCACATCCCCATGTACTTATTCCTTGGGAACCTGGCTTTTGTGGATGCCTGGATATCATCCACAGTGACGCCCCAGTTGCTGGTCAGTTTCTTTGCAAAAGAGCAAAATGATGTCTCTCACTGAATGCAAGACACAATTTTTTTCTTTTGCAGTCAGTGTAACCACAGAATGTTTTCTCTTGGCAACAATGGCGTTTGATCGGTATGTGGCCATATGCAAACCATTACTTTACCCAGTTATTATGACCAAAAGACTATGCATCCAGCTATTAATTTCATCATTTTCAGGTGGCCTTTTTCATGCCACACTTCATAATGCTTTTTTATTGAGATTGACCTTATGTAATTCTAACATAATACATCACTTTTACTGTGACATTGTATCATTATTTAAGATTTCCTGTACTGATCCTTCCATTAATTTTCTGATGGTATTTATTTTCTCTGGGTCAATACAAGTGTTTACCATTCTTACTGTTCTTGTCTCTTATACACTTATTCTGCTTACAGTCTTAAAAAAGAAGTCTGTACAAGGCATAAGGAAGGCCTTCTCAACCTGTGGAGCCCATCTCCTGTCTGTCTCTTTATACTATGGGCCTCTTCTCTTTATGTATGTGCACCCTGGATCTGCACAAGCAGATGATCAAGATATGATGGATTCTCTGTTTTATATGGTCATAATTCCTTTGTTAAATCCAATCATCTACAGCTTGAGAAATAAGAAAGTCATAGATTCACGGGCAAAAATGTTAAAGAGAAATGCTTAGATCTCATACTAATATATTTACTCTTAATTTATTAAAAGTCAAAAATTTGTGTAGATTAGATGTTACTCTATATTGATTAATGCTCAAAGGTTTTGCACTAATCATTGCCCTAGAGCTTTAGTGAGTACTAGTAAGCATCTTAAAATGTTTATATATTACTGAAATACATAGAAAAAATTTTTCATCAAGTATTTAAGTATACTAGAATAATTTAAGAGGAAAACAAAAATATTTTACACATATGTTCTCAATGTGGCTTCACAAATGCATTAAATACCATAGTGGTGTATTCAACTCTGAAAAGAAATTGAATATGATGTTTTTGATGACAATAGAGCTGTGCAGCCTGAGACTCATATCACATTTAACTTCACAGTGGAGGCAGGTCTGTATTTGAATGAACAGAGTCAAATATCAGGAATTCTGCTAGCCATCAAAATGTCTTTCATTCTACTCTATTTGGGACATGATGAATTTCACTTTTTTTAGTTTCAACTGTCATATCTCACAGAGAAACTAACAGAAATGGTAAGGAAATTTAAAAATTTCAGAAAGGAGTTAAAGCAGGGAAAGTCAGGCAACACTGTATAAGAATGTTCTTCACCGTCTATGAATAATTAGCAGAGGAAGATGCCTCCCAGTGTCTATGGTATCTTGAAAGGTCATGTCCAGTTGTATTTGTATGCTAAAGGGTAATCTGAGAAGCTTTACTGAATCACAAAGCTAAGGGATGAAACTGTAGATTTAACTGGGAGGAGCATAGAGAGGAAAAGGGAAGTGGCGGGATAAGAAGGAAATAGTCTCAACCTTCCTACAATTTTAAAATAATAAAACTGATCAGAAAAAAAGAAGAAATACGTATAGATTATTAGAATGTGTTGTTGAGAACATGTGCCTTAAAATGTATATTTTTGTTTTTGGTTAGTTGCTAAGTCATGTCCAACTCTTTGCGATCCCATGGACCACAGTCTCCCAGGCTCCTCTATCCAAGGTATTTCCCAGGCAAGAATTATTGGAATGGGTTACCATTTCCTTCTCCAGGGAATCTTCCAGACTCATGGATCTAACCTGCATCTCCTGTATTGGCAGGCAGATTCTTTACCCCTGAACCACCAGGGGAGCCTCAAAATGCATATTATTGTTGTTCAGTCACTCAGTCATGTCCGACTCTTTGTGACCCCATGGAACGCAGCACGGCAGGCTTCCCTGTCCTTCATTATCTCCCAGTTTGTTTAAACTCATGTCCGTTGAGTTGGTGATGCCACCCAACCATCTCCTCTGTCGCGGCCTTTTCCTGCCCTCAATCTTTCGCAGCATCAGGGTCTTATTCAATGAGTTGGCTCTGCGCATCAGTGGCCAAAGTACTGGAGCTTCACCTTCAGCATTAGTCATTCCAATGAATATTCAGTGTTGATTTCCTTTAGGATTGACCGGTTTGATCTCCTTGCTGTCCAATGGACTTTCAAGAGTCTTCTCCAGCACCAAAGTTCAAAAGCATCAATTCTTCATTGTTAGGCCTTCTTTATGCTCCAACTCTTACATCCATACATGACTACTGGAAAAACCATAGCTTTGTCTATACAGATCTTTGTTGGCAAAGTGATGCCTCTGACTTTTATTTTTTAATACACTGTCTAGGTTCGTCATAGCTTTCCTTCCAAAGAGCAAGCATCTTTTAATTCTGTAGCTGTAGTCATCATCCACAGTGATTGTGGAACCTAAGAAAATAAAAGCTGCCATTGTTTCCATTTTTCCTCCATGTATTTGCCATGAAGTCATGAGGCCAGATGCCATGGTCTTAATTTTTTGAATGTTGAATTTTAAGAGATTTTTCACTCTCCTCTTTCACTTTCATCAAGACTACCAGAGTTCAAAAAATGTGGCTCATGAAATATCAGTGTATTCAGTGGTGGCAAACATGAAAAAGAGCAAGAGTTTGCATGTTTGGTTCCCCAAAACTCCTTAAATGTTAATTTTCATCACACTCATACTCTAAAAATAACAAATGATTCATCTTCAGGTCCATCCCTGACCATCCAATCTCACCACTTATTCTATACTCATTCTACTGAAACCACTGAGGCCCTCATCCTAAAACTATTGACATCTATCATTTACAATAATCTTATTACTTATCCTATATCCTGTTGAATCTCTTCCCAAATTTTGCTCTGAGATACCTTTTCATAAATAGAGCTCTGAGTAACTAATATTCCTCTTCAATAACTTTTAATGGATTTTCATCACTACCAGATTATAAATCCTCCAGGCATGAATACTGAAGTGGGTAGTGATTCTCTTCCCCAGGGTATCTTCCTGACCAAGGGATCAAACTGAGGTCTCCTGCATTGTAGACATATTCTTTACCATATGAGCCACCAAAGAAGCCCATGTATACGGTATACTTATCTAGAACTCTCTTTATGCACATGGATATGTTAATTTATTTACAAATACATAAAGATTTTATATATATATATATATATATATATCATCTCTTCTTCCACAATTCTCCTAATGGACACTATATTATATGCAAATGAATTACTGGAAGCCTCTGGACAAACCTTCCTCACAGGTACATGGTTATGTTCATACAGGGCTCTTCAGTGAGAATGCTCCCTCTAGAAACACCTGTCTTTACTTACAATTGTAATGGTCCTTTCTTCAAGATCTAACTTAAATGTTACAGCTTCCATGATGCATTTCTGATTACCTCAAAGAGAATAAAAATACTCCCTCATTTGAAGCATTTATTTATTCTTTTAGGCCACAGATGATATTATGTAATTCTTATTTTTGGCCTACAAGCTTTTTTAGTATACACTGCATCACTTATTTTCAATCTTGCAATGAGCCCACAGAGATTACTTGGCCTGGGATGGCCACATCATGTCAATTCACTTTCATATGTTTCTCTCAAGATGATCACAAAAATCATATACCTAAAGAGAAATAATCTTGTTCTTCTTAGCAGAAGGATCAGCTCCAGAGATAGAGCATGACAAAGTATCAAGGTGAAGCTCCTTAGTTAGACATTTGGATTAAAAACACAAACAAATAAATATTTACAACAAAAAGCATTATTACATGTTTTTGGAGGTGCATGTCACAAGATTAGATCAGATCATCTGCCTTCTTTTTGCTTAAGGGTCACCCCAAGCCCCAGAAAGGGAGTGAATAAGATGCTTTCATTATTTTTCACTAGGGAATCTATGTATTTGCATGTGTTCATAATGCATTCATTTTTGTTGCTGTATAATATCCCCATTGTTCTGATTTTTCTTTTAGTTTCTTTTAATTTCTGCTTGTTAATACATATATACTTATGAGTCAAAGACTATATGACTAATGAAAGCAAATGATATGTGTCTGTTTTATGATGATAAAAGTTTGTTTGCCTAATTGGCCTTTTGTTTGAATGAAAACACTGACATCAAGCTGTGAGTATATAAGCATGCTTTGTTACCTGTCAAGTCCTTTTATATTGGGTAGCTATGAAGTAGGCACTGGGGGTCTCTGAAAAACTCGGGCTTCCTGTGTAGCCTTCTCTTGAACATGTGTAATCTATGGATTCTACTGTTCTGATGTGTCTTTCAGAAAAATTCTATTTTATGCCTTATAGAAATTCAACACATCTCTTCACTGATGTGTTCCCATTCTCACTTCTGTTACAATTTTTTTCATTTTTGCATATCATATATGTTATTTCAGTAGAATGTTGGAAAAGATGTAAAGTATGAACTTGCACAAAGCCCACATTTTAGAAGATATTCTGCAGAATTCTTCAAAAAGATCCTATGAAATTACATGTGTACTCTTTAATGGTATTTAGATACAGTGCATAATATCACAATGCTAAGGTTATTTAGCTGCTGATATTGGGTTAAACTATCTGTTGGAAATGCTAAAACACAGTTGAAATATCCTTTATTATGAAGATGTATCAATTTTTTTTAACCTAAAGAGAAAAAAAGAATCCATAGTTCCTCTCTATTTATATGCATGATAAACATTTTTTTCTCATTTACAATACTTTCTCATTCTCAATTTACAATATTTTGTACTGTTGAGAAGTTGTTGAGATTATACTAGTCTGTGTTAAAAGAATCAACACTTAGGAGTCAGGTAAAAACAAACACCATCAAATCTAGAACAGTAATTCTTAGTGTGAGTTGTGAACTAACTAGCCAGAATCTCATTAGTGACAAGGTAAGGTAAGCCATAATATTGGTGGCATTATCACATTTCATTTGCTGTGAAGTGAATTCCTTGATCAGATAAGTGCATGCAATATGAATTGCTGTCAGAGTAGATAAGGAATCTTGTAAGTCCACAGAAGGTTGTTTTGGCAGAAGCACTGCCAGCAAGGAAGAATCTTTATCTAGAGCAAGCATCTATTCTAATAATAACAAAACATCCTTCCATGATGGAAAATTTTCCAATGCAATCAACATGCCGGCAGATGGCTGGCTGATCACCTAAATGAGTGATGCAGTGTCAGGGACTCTGTGTTGGTCTCTGTGCTGGCAGAACGGGCACTCAAAATGACTTTAGACTACCTGGTTATAGTGCATGGAAGTCTATGCTGCTGAGACTATACATAATTTCCATTCCTGACACTATGGCACCTTGTTTCAAAAGCCTATTTTGTGATGATAGGGTAGCTATAGAAAGAGCTTGACTGGTATCAGAGAATGGGTCATCATATTCACTTAATTATTAAAATCCTCCATGACTGAAATCATCCTTTACTGAGCAGTCACACAGGACACAAATATCTTAATGCATTTATAGGGATCTGTCCACATATTTCTTCCATATTTCCTTGGCATCAATCTTCCAGTAACACTGCTTCAAAACCCCTGACCATCAGACAAACCACTCTCTAAAACCCTTAAGCCATTATATCATCATCTATCAGGCCATTTTTCTTTCCAGGAAAGTGAACAACCAGGTGAACTGTTCAAAGTTCTGTCCATTGGGAGGATTTTCCATCACTGCTCTCCTCCAGAGAGAGTGGTAATGGTGCTATAGTTGTCCACTCTCAGTCAGTGTGTGCATATTTTGCAGAACCATCTGTAAACCAGGTCCAGGCAATCTCTTTCTCTGTCTACTGACTATTGACAACACTCATGCCACACTCCATTAGGCCACAATTCAAAATCGGGTAAAGGCTTTGCTTCAAACCTAAGGTCTACACTGTTTTTTTCATCCCTATAGAGGCCTGTCAAAGATTCCAAACAGCATCCCTATCTGCCACTACAACTCCAAGCAGTGATTTTTTTTTTTTCTGCTAGATCATATGATCCAAGTAGCACAACAGGTTGAACAGCAGCCTAGTCCTTGTACAAATACTTCTATTCTGAACTACATTCAAAAGCCGAAGTTTTTCTGGTTCCTTGCAACCAGTGAGGATGATGCTGCCTCCAAAATTCACAGTGGCCCACTAAGTGTTCTGTGTCTGTTTTGGTTGCAGGATGGGCCAGATGCAACAATTTATCTATCACCTGTGAAGGTGTACCTATATATGACCCACACAACTGATCTCCAAGGAAATTCTCTAAGTTAAATGGGACTTGAAATTTGCTGAATTTATTTCTCATTTACTAGTATGCAAATGTCCACCAGTAAGTATAAAGTAGTTGCTATTTCTTGCTCACTAGGTCCAATCAGCATAATGGACCAGTGTAATATCTTGTGGGAAGAAAAGAAATCAAGATCCTAAAGGAAATATTTGTAAATCATATTTGTGATAAAAGACTTATATCAAGGATATATGAAAAATTCTCAAAACACAAAAATAAGAAAAGATATAACTCCATTAAAAATGGACAAAAGATTTAAACAGACACTTTAGTAAACTAGATATGCATATGTCAAATAAGAACACAAAAATGTGCTCAATATAATTTGTCATTGGGAAAATGCAAATGAAGACCACAGTGTGATACCATGACCCACCATTAAAAAGGCTAAAATTGAAAAAGACTACACACACTGAAAGTTGCAATGCAAACCTTTGTACTTGTGTACAGGCAACAAAATGAGTTAAAAGATAACTACACAAAAGGGGATTATATATGTTATATCAAAGCTAATGATACACATTATATTGTTTACTTCATTCTTTTGTTGAGTTTTCACAGTGATTTCTTTCCAATCTGCCTTGGTTTTTCATCTCTTATTTAGGTTTCACTAGGACACAGGATAAATGATTAATGAATCTACAAAAAATATGCCATTTGCTTTTTCCTTAGCTATCAATCTTGTTCCAGGTGTAAATTAAACATTTTTGACTTTTCAGATATCAAAACATGAAATATTTTCATATGATTTTATCATACATAATATTATTTTTTAAATTAATGTTCAATAGCAACTTCTCTGTTAATAACTAAAGTCAAATCAGAACATGAGATCATCATGTTCAAAATCCATCAGTAATTTTCCTTTTAGTCGGGATAAAGAGCAACGTCTGTGACCTCATCTCCAGATCCTCTGTGATCCCACCAATGTGGGCCTCCCTGTCCCTTCTAGCTCCTTTTTGCTTCTCTCTTTGTATGCCAGCTCCATTTTCTATTCTTTGTTTCTTTAATAATCTAGCTCTTTGATAAGCTAGGCCTGTCAATTATGGAAGATCCTAAGGACGGCAAATGTCCAGAGGCATCACCTTGATAGAAATGAAGACCCTCGGGCCTTATTCTTCACCTACTAAAATAGAATCTAAATTTTAGGAAAATTTCCAGGAGAGTCACAAGGATTAAAGTTGGAGAAGCTCTGATCTAGGCCACCTCCCACTGTGGCCCTGAGGCGGGTGGTTCTTTTTCCTTTGCTCCTCCCACCAAACGTTGCCTAGCAAGATTTTTGATCAATTTTCAGCTTAAGGTGGAAAGTTACTTGTAGGTCTGGAATTTGAGCTAAATTTGATGAGGACAATTTTCTTGGGGTCAGTCCCCAAAGGGAATTTGGAACTTTGGTCCAAGTAAATTCAAGATGATTAGCTCAGAAAAAACACTGATCAAGGCACTCAGAGCATCACAATTTACAGATAAATTGAAGTTTACATAAATATGTCAGAAGTGTCATCTGTGGTGGAAAATCATACAATTACAACTAGAACTGCCAGCAATGACTTGATATTTACGATTTTAATGCTATAATGCCCTGTGGAAAAACCTGGACTTCTACATGTTCAAATCTATATACCCAGAGGAAAAGCTTAATTTTATCCTAAAGGGAATCCTT
The DNA here is from genome assembly GCA_007570785.1 of Antilocapra americana. Lineage (NCBI taxonomy): Eukaryota > Metazoa > Chordata > Mammalia > Artiodactyla > Antilocapridae > Antilocapra > Antilocapra americana. Next base: position 11,077,724 of record ML664163.1, on the reverse strand, counting down.
GGATGTTACCAGGGAATTTCAGTTCTTCACTTCTTCCTGTTCTGGCAAAAACAAACAGTTATACAACTTACTGACTATTGCATTCAAAGAAAATTTATTTAAACAACATTTTCTGGACCTTGGGAAATAAAGCCTTCAAAAGGAATGGGTATGCAAGGACTTGCTACATGTGTTACTGTCATTCCACTGCTGTTTTATTATTTTCTACTTAGAAATCCTAACTCTTTGAAAGGATCTCAACATTTTCTTACAAGATATAGGTAAGAGAAAACAGAATTCTATAAGATTTATTATTCATTTTATAAAGTAGTCAAAATACTGTATAATTTATAATAATTTTAGATTAATTTGCAGGACACAAAAAAAACCTGCCAGTGGAAAATGTAAAACAATGAATACATTTTCTGTATATGTTTTTCTGTGAGTAAATCTGAATAAGCAAAATACCTGTAAGGTTGAATTATTCCCTTTAACAATAATTTGTTATCTTTTTAACACAACTTAAATGACTTTATAAGTTTTGGTGAACTAGAATGATAAACAATTAAACTGGATTTGAACATCAGGGTATATGCGTCCTACGTAAAAAATTTTTCAGTTATTCTGATTAAAGATCCATTTTTTTTAATTAATTACAATCTATTAATAAACTTCTAAGGTAAATTACTTATATTATCTCCTCTATTCTTTCACTTACTTGTGACAATAATTTCACTGAATATATGTACATACTATAAGTATATTTGATAAGCATATATTCAAGAAATATATAGAAAACGTCTCTCTTCTGGTCTTGCCAGCTTTATGACTTAAAAAAGACCCACACACATATTGTTTGAGAATTTTCAATTATTAGTGATTTGGGACTACATGGAAAAGAGCCCCTTTCAAATAAAAAAATACCTAACAACTGGAATTACTGGCACTGGTTATTTATATGACCTGAACTGGACTCCAGCCTTTGGCTCAGTTTTTTTCTAATAAAATAAAGTGCTCTCAGGTAAAACCCAGCAGGTTTTTAGAGAAAGTTCTAATTACTATAATAAAAAATATGAATCAACTTCTAAATATTGAAACAACTATCCAGCAATGCTAGTATATTTATAGACAGCCAAAGTTTCTAGGGTAAAATTTAAATTAAAATTCTCTCTGTCACACAAATTCCCTAGGAAGATAAACTTGGAATTTTAAAGAAAAGAGTAAGAAAAGATTCCCAGTATTGACAATACTTAATGAAAACCAGTTAAGACAAATATTTACTTGCAAATATTCCCCTTATTTCTTTTTCAGTGTTTATGTGATACTACCTCTGTCTTTACTGGCTTGTCTTTCCTACACTTATTTTATCTATTTCTCTGCTATATTTTATCTATTTCTCACTCTCGTTTTTTTTTTTTTTTTTTTTTTCCCCCAATTTTTTTTTTTTCCCCCCCTTTTTTTTTTTTTTTTTTTTTATCTACCCAAATTTCTCCTTTCCACCCCTCCTGCTTGTTTTCTCTTCTTGATGCCTTCCTCTCCTCTCTGGAAAATTTTTACTTAAATGCTCTACAGGGGAAGAAAAAAACACTTTCGCCTACGGGCAGTAGATAAATTTCAATTGTTCTCCATTTTTTTTCTTCCTTAAAAACACTCCACTTATTCTGTGTACCATGTTTCCCATTTATTTCTTACTATTCTCTGTCCTTGACACTATTACAAAATGGAAACCACTGTCAGTAAAAACACTAAAAATCTCTCATTTCATTTTTCAGTGACCTTTATTCACTCCTTGTTTACCAGAGCATTCATTTTTCCAATTGGCACAGCACTTCATTATGTCTTTGGGGGTCTTTTCTCTTTTTATGTCCACATAATTCAATCCTCCAGCTCCTCTTCTGCTTCTCTGATCACTCTGTTTAGAATATTTTTCTGGTGTCTCCCCTATCTCTCTTGGCTAGAGCCAGGGGACTTGTTGGGCTTCCCAGGGCTGCTAGTGGTAAAGAACCCACCTGCCAATGCAGGAAACATAAGAGATGTTCAATCCCTGGGTAGGGAAGATTCCCCTGGAAGAGGGCATGGCAATCCACTCCAGGATTCTTGCCTGAAGAATTCCATGAACAGGGGAGCCTGGTGGGCTACAGTCTATAGGGTCGCAAACAGTCAGACAAGACTGAAGTGACAGCGTACATGCACAGGGCATTTGTTTGCAACAGAAAGTTAGTTAGTTGAATGGAAATTGACTATTACATAGGAAGTCCAGGGAGATTGGAAGAATCAGCTGAAAACAGGAAGGAATAGAGGAAAGCAACACAGTGAGACAATAGCCAAAATCAAATCCCTATACTTACTCAACAGGAGCTCTGCCACAGCTCACACAGACAACGTTGATGCAGATTCAGGAACCATTTCCCGGGGTCTTGATATGGCTGCCTTGGCTGACTTGGCAACTAAAATTCTCTTTTCTTCCTGTCCCTTTCTTTTCTCCATATTACAAATTCAGCATTGGTGCATTAGACTAGTCAAACCTACATCAAGTCCTCTTACTTAAGGAGCAAAAGGAATGGGAAAGTTTCTGGTTCTTTTGATTTCTAGAATAAGAATGACACGTATTCACTTCAAAGCCTGTTTAACAAAATTTCCTCAAGTTTCATGACACACCCTCCTTCTTTTTACCTTATATATACTTTCTAATGGTTAGGTTATCCATAAGTATGCCTTCAGCTACCCATATACTTTCAAGTCATTGTTTATATTATGCTCTAACAAACTCATACTACTAAGCTATCCCACATGGATAATCAGAGGATGCTCTCTATAATAAGTGGCCAAAGCATCTGAGTTCTCAAATTCAATTTGATGACCATCTGCCCATCACTAAGTGTCCTCTCTCTCCTTCACTGACCACTCTTTACAAACCTAACATGTCACTGAGTCCTAGTGACTCTATATTCTGATTTATCTTGGTCTATCTCTTTGCCTTTTTCATCAATCCTAATAACATATTAAACACTGACTAATAACTTCACATGCATTTGAATCAACTAGAGAGCATTTTGGAAATACAGATTATTAGACTTCATTCTTATTCCCACTGAATCAGTATCTACAATAATACCTAATAATCTATATTTTGTATAAAAATTTCCCCCATACAATTCTTATGTGTATTCTGGTTTGGAAAACACCAGACAAGTATATCAGCTTCCTAATTATTGTTGTTAATTCTGCTTTGCTCTCTCTGCAGAGTATTTTTTACATTACCAAACATTTAATTTAAAAAATATCTTGCCATGAATTTCCTAGTCCTATAACTTTTCAGTGCATACCCACTGCCCAAGAAATAAAGTTCAAGATCCTTCAAATGGCATTAAAATCTCTCTACAATTCAAACTTCTTTCCCCTAAACCGTCATCCAAGTCCCAGAGGTGGAATGTTTCTAACACACACAAGTATCCTCACAAATTTAGCTCATTTTACAATGTCTGTCCTTTCTTCTAAGTCTTTTAATTCCTTCACATTTTTTTGAACTGAAATACTTACATTTTCCATTATGCCAATTCCTCAGATTATTTTTCATTGTCATGACAGTAGTGAATAAAATTAAGGACACTCTGACAAGTGCATGATTTTATTTCAACTATTTACTCTAATATTCTTTTTGTATAATCTTAATGAATGTTCTTCTACACTTACTGCATTTCATTTTAGGGGCTATGGAGTAACAACATGGATACTAAAAATGCAACATCACTGACAGAATTTGTCCTCACAGGACTTACATATCAACCAGACTGGCATATTCACCTGTTCCTGATGTTCCTGATAATATACCTCATTACCACTGTAGGAAACCTTGGACTAATCGCTCTCATCTACAATGACCCTCACCTTCACATCCCCATGTACATATTCCTTGGGAGTTTAGCCTTTGTGGATGCTTGGATGTCATCCACTGTGACTCCCAAGATGCTCGTCAACTTCCTGGCCAAGAGGAAGATGATCTCTCTCTCTGAATGCATAACACAGTTGTTTTCCTTTGCATTCAGTGCAACCACAGAATGTTTTCTCTTGGCAACAATGGCGTTTGATCGGTATGTGGCCATATGCAAACCATTACTTTATTCAGTGATTATGACCAATAGATTATGCATCCAACTATCAGTCTTATCATTTGTAGGTGGCCTTATTCATTCCATAATTCATATAGGTTTTTTATTCAGATTAACCTTCTGTAAGTCTAACATAATACACCACTTTTATTGTGACATCATGCCATTGTTTAAGATTTCTTGTACTGACCCTTCAATCAATGTTCTGATGGTATTTATTTTCTCAGGGTCAATACAGGTGTTCACCATTCTTACTGTTCTTGTCTCTTATATATTTGTTCTCTTTACAATCTTAAAAAATAAATCTATGCAAGGTATAAGGAAGGCCTTCTCCACCTGTGGAGCCCACCTCCTATCTGTCTCTTTATATTATGGGCCTCTTCTCTTCAGGTATGTGCACCCTGGTTCTGCACAAACAGATGCTCAAGATATGATGGACTCTCTCTTTTACACTGTTATAATCCCTTTGTTAAATCCAATCATCTATAGCCTGAGAAATAAGAAAGTCATAGACTCACTGACAAAAGTGTTAAAGAGAAATGTTTAGATTTCATAATGTTATCTGTAGACTTTTTTTTTAATTAAAATCATCACATGGTTGTAAAGATTAGACATGTCTCTGTTTTTATTAGTGTTCCAAGCTTCTTCTGTTAATAACTGCCTTTGATTTTAAGGTGTTATGACTTAAAGTATTAGCACTAATATACTCCTTAAAATATCTGTATATGTTGTTCAAAAATACAAAGAACTTTAAACAAGTATTTATGTCATGCTACAATAATTGAAGCAGAATACAAATTAAAACACTTTAATGCTTAAATATTCTTCAATATAGCTTTATAAAGTCATTAAGCATTGAAGTAGTATAGTTCCTCTGAATAGCATTATGTTGATTTAGATGGGAATATAGCTGTGCAGCCTGTAGACTCATATCTCATTTAACTCCATAGTGGATGCAGGTTTGTGTTTGAACAGAGGCAAACCCCAGGAAATCTGCTGCCATACAAAGGTCTTCAATACACTCTATTTGGGACATGATGCATTTCACTTCTTGTGGGGATTCAATACTCATATCACAGAGAGAAACAGAAATTGGGAAAGCAATGAGGAAAAAATGAGAATGGAACCAAAACAGTGAAGGTCAAACTAAATTGTAAAAGGGTGCCCCCTTAGCTTAGTGTATTTTCTGAATAATGAGGAGGGTTGTCTCTCATTGTATATATTTCCTTGAAAGGTAATTTCCAGCTGTGTTTGTATGTTGTGGGATAACTTTAAAAGTTTCACTAATTCAGAAAGTGAGGAGATGAAATTTCAGAATAATTGGGATGACGTAGAAAAGAAAAGTGACATAATAGAAAAGAAATGGTCAATCTTGCTATATTTTTTAAAAATGAAGTTACTAGGAAGATAAAGAAATTATTAATATATAAAACATTTCTAATGCCAGTCAGACTGGCTGCTATCAAAAAGTCTACAAACAATAAATGCTGGAGAGAGTACGGAGAAAAAGGAATCCTCTTACACTATTGGTGGGAATGCAAACTAGTATAGCCACTATGGAGAACAGTGTGGTGATTCCTTAAAAAACTGGAAATAGAACTGCCATAAAACCCAGCAATCCCACTGTTGGGCATATATACCGAGGAAACCAGAATTGAAAGAGACACATGTACCCTAGTGTTCATCACAGCACTGTTTACAATAGCCAGGACATGGAAGCAACCTACATGTCCATTGGCAGACAAATGGATAAGAAAGCTGTGGTACATATACACAAGGGAATATTACTCAGCCATTAAAAAGAATGCATTCGAATCAGTTCTAATGAGGTGGATGAAACTGGAGCCTATTATACAGAGTGAAGTCAGTCAGAAAGAAAAACACCAATACAGTATACTAATGCATATATATTGAATTAAAAAGATGGCTGGAACGGGAAATGGCAACCTACTCCAGTACTCTTGCATGGAAAATCCCATGGACAGAGGAGCCTGGTAGGCTACACTCCACCGGGTCGTGGAGAGTCAGACATAACAGAGCAACTTCACTTTCACTTTTCACTTTCATGCATTAGAGAAAGAAATGGCAACCCACTCCAGTGTTCTTGCCTGCAGAATTCCAGGGACAGAGGAGTCTGGTGGGCTGCCATCTATAGGGTTGCACAGAGTCGGATACGACTGAAGCTACTTAACAGCAGCAGCCCCTAGATTGTAATGATGACCCTATATGCGAGACAGCAAAAGAGACACAGATGTAAACAAGTCTTTTGGACTCTATGGGAGAAGGTGAGGGTGGGAGGATTTGAGAGGGTAGCATTGAAACATTAAAAAAAAATCCAGAACGTGTTGTTTACATGATGGCTTCAGATATATTACCAAACTTCAAATACTGTTAATATTATATGGTGCCATAGTGCCTAGTGGATGGCTTGGGAAGATATGAAAATGAGTAACATTTTGGATGTTTTGTGACCTCAAAGTACTTAGATGTCAGCTTTCACCTCACTTTAAGTTCTACATACAATGAGTAATCCATCTTCGCATCTCTTGCCTTTTCTTCCTCAAACACTGAAATTTCATACACTTTCCTATTAACACTACTAATGTGGTGTATTACATTGATTGATTTGAAAATATTGAAGAATCCTTGCATCCCTGGGATAAAGCCTACTTGATCATGATGTATGATCTTTTTGATGTGTTGTAGGATTCTATTTGCTAGAATTTTGTTGAGGAGCTAGTTCTTTGAGAAGATAAATAAAATTGACAAACCATTAGCCAGACTCATCAAGAAACAAAGGGAGAAGAACCAAATCAACAGAATTAGAAATGAAAACGGAGAGATCACAACAGAAAACACAGAAATACAAAGGATCATAAGAGACTATTATCAGCAACTATATGCAAATAAACTGGACAACCTGGATGAAATGGACAAATTCCTAGAAAAGTACAACTTTCCAAGACTAAACCAGGAAGAGATAGATAATATTAACAGACTCATCACAAGCACGGAAATTGAAACTGTAATCAGAAATCTTCCAAAAAACAAAAGCCCAGGACCAGATGGCTTCACAGCTGAATTCTACCAAAAATTTAGAGAAGAGCTAACACCTATTCTACTCAAACTCTTCCAGAAAATTGCAGAGGAAGGAAAACTTCCAAACTCATTCTATGAGGCGATCATCACCCTAATACCAAAACCCAGCAAAGATGCCACAAAAAAAGAAAACTACAGGCCAATATCACTGATGAACTTAGATGCAAAAATCCTTAACAAAATTCTAGCAAACAGAATCCAACAACACATTAAAAAAATCATACATCATGATCAAATAGGCTTTATCCCAGGGATGCAAGGATTCTTCAATATTCACAAATCAATCAATGTAATACACCACATTAACAAATTGAAAAATAAAAATCACATGATTATCTCAATAGATGCAGAGAAAGCCTTTAACAAAATTCAACATCCATTTATGATAAAAACCCTCCAAAAAGCAGGAATAGAAGGAACATACCTCAACATAATAAAAGCTATATATGACAAACCCACAGCAAACATTATCCTCAAGGGTGAAAAACTGGAAGCATTCCCCCTGAAATCAGGAATAAGACAAGGGTGCCCACTCTCACCACTACTTTTCAACATAGTTTTGGAAGTCTTGGCCACAGCAATCAGAGCAGATAAAGAAATCAAAGGAATCCAGATTGGAAAAGAAGAAGTAAAACTCTCTCTGTTTGCAGATGACATGATCCTCTATATTGAAAACCCTAAAGACTCTACCAGAAAATTACTAGAGCTAATCAATGAATATAGCAAAGTTTCAGGATACAAAATCAACACACAAAAATCCCTGGCATTCCTATACACTAACAGTGAGAAATCAGAAAGAGAAATTAAGGAAACAATTCCATTCACCATCGAAACAAAAAGAATAAAATACTTAGGAGTATTTCTACCTAAAGAATCAAAAGACTTGTATATAGAAAACTATAAAACACTGATGAAAGAAATCAAGGAGGACACAAACAGATGGAGAAATGTGCCATGTTCATGGATTGGAAGAATCAATATAGTGAAAATGAGTATACTACCCAAAGCAATCTATAGATTCAATGCAATTCCTATCAAGCTACCAGAGGTCTTTTTCAAAGAATTAGAACAAATAATTTCACAATTTGTATGGAAATATAAAAAACCTCGTATAGCCAAAGCAATCTTGAGAAAGAAGAATGGAACTGGAGGAATCAACCTACCTGACTTTAGGCTATACTACAAATCCACAGTCATTAAGACAGTATGGTACTGGCACAAAGACAGAAACATAGATCAATGGAACAGAATAGAAAGCCCAGAGATAAATCCACGCATCTATGGACACCTTATCTTTGACAAAGGAGGCAAGAATATACAATGGAGAAAAGACAACCTCTTTAACAAGTGGTGCTGGAAAACTGGACAGCCACTTGTAAAAGAATGAAACTAGATCACTTTCTAACACCATACACAAAGATAAACTCAAAATGGATCAAAGATCTAAGCATAAGACCAGAAACTATAAAACTCCTAGAGGATAACATAGGCAAAACACTCTCTGCCATAACCCAAAGCGGGATCCTCCATGACCCACCTCCCAGAATAATGGAAATAAAAACACGAATAAACAAATGGGACCTAATTAAAATTAAAAGCTTTTGCACAACAAAGGAAACTATAAGCAAGGTGAAAAGACAGCCTTCAGAATGGGAGAAAATAATAGCCAATGAAGGAACGGACAAACAATTAATCTCAAAAATATACAAGCAACTCCTGCAGCTCCATTCGAGAAAAATAAACAACCCAATCAAAAAGTGGGCCAAAGAACTTAACAGACATTTCTCCAAAGAAGATATAAAAATGGCTAACAAACACATGAAAAGATGTTCAACATCACTCATTATCAGAGAAATGCAAATCAAAACCACAATGAGGTATCACTTTACACCAGTCAGAATGGCTGTAATCCAAAAATCTGCAAGTAATAAATGCTGGAGAGGATGTGGGGAAAAGGGAACTCTCTTACACTGTTGGTGGGAATGCAAACTAGTGCAGTCACTATGGAAAACAGTGTGGAGGTTCCTTAAAAAGCTGCAAATAGTCCTGCCATATGACCCAGAAATCCCACTGCTGGGCATATACACCGAGGAAACCAGAATTGAAAGAGCCACCTGTACCCCAATGTTCATCGCTGCATTGTTTACAATAGCCAGGACATGGAAGCAACCTAGATGCCCATCAACTGACGAATGGATAAGAAAGCTGTGGTACATATACACAATGGAATATTACTCAGCATTAAAAAAAAATTCATTTGAAGCAATTCTACTCAGATGGACGAAACTGGAGCCCATTATCCAGAGTGAAGTAAGCCAGAAGCAAAAACAACAATACAGTATATTTACGCATATATATGGAATTTAGAAAGATGGTAACGAGAACCCAACATGCGAGACAGCAAAAGGAACGCAGATGTATAGAATAGATTCGTGGACTTTGTGGATGAGGGTAAGGGTGGGATGATATGGGAAAAGGGCATTGAAACAAGTTAATTATCATATGTCTAATCAATCGCCAG